>JACGDI010005818.1:9170-20354 GCA_014898725.1 Jacaranda copaia
CTCAGAAAAATCAGATGTCTACAGCTTCGGAGTTCTGTTATTAGAGATTTTGAGTGGAAGAAGGAATGCTGACTTTTATCATGAAGAGCAACAACTGTTCCTAATAGCATACGTAAGTTATCTTATCATTTTTGGATCCTTTATTTCCGCTTAAATGGATACATTATGCTGTGTTTCTTTTTCCAAATTTAACGTTTCATTGTCTTGTCAATATTTCCAGGTATGGAAATTATGGAATGAAGAAAAAATAGTACATTTAATGGATCCAGTAATATATGATCCTGAAATGGAACCTGATGTACGTAGATATGCAAATGTAGGTTTATTGTGTGTGCAAGAAATAGCATCTGATAGACCGAATATTTCTACGGTTCTGTCTATGCTTAGTTGTGAGATTGTAGAGCTCCCTCATCCCAAGCAGCCAGCGTTTGTTGTGATTCGGAGATCTTCAGAAACAGAAAGCTCTGGCAACAATCCGAGCAAATGTTCTGTGAACGATATCACTGTGACAGTCGTTGAGGGCCGGTAGGGTTTGGAGCTTCCGAGGTACATGCAGAAATCGATAATGCTCTTGTTCATCAAAACCTTCTTGATATTTATGACGTTAAACCTTGTGTTTATATCTATGTAAAATAGATATCCCACCATGGCTAGTTGGCTGAGAGAGATGCGCATATCCTGTGCTTTCGATGCTTGATTTTAATTTTTCTTTATTAATGGCCATCTATAGTACACTGATATTTCAAGATATTATATATATTCTTTTGTATTGTATTGAACATCTTGTCAAGCATGACATATATCCAATATATGACTTGGCGTGTCGATAAATTAAACAAAAATAATAAATTTCAAGACTTTCATTGACATCTCAGATACACAATCAAAGGTATGTCCAATATGACAAATTAGAATTTTAATATATTATAAAGTATTTAAGTGTTTAAAGAATTAATTAAAAATTAAAATTTTCTAGAATTACTTGAAAAGAGTATGGTTTCATCTTTTCTTTTCTTTTCTTCTCTTTTCTTTTTTCCTTGCATTTTTTATGAAAGTAAAGCTTTTTTCTTTTAAATACGTAATGTACAAATTGCACAAGTGATCGCAATAGTAAAATTCCATACAATAACGAATGTGAATTTCTGTTTCTTTACAGTCTCATTGATGTGCTTTTAAACTTTTTATCAATTGCATATCTTTATAAATATGTAGCTCTAATGAAAAAGATCATATACATATTATAGTCGCGTTGGAGTCAAGTCGTAGTTCGAAACTTTCAAGAATTTTCCGCCAGCACGTTTGTATTGCATCGTATCTATGTCGCTGTTTTCCATACATTATAGACAGCAATCCAACAATTCTTGGCACGACTAAGAAAGGGATAAACTATTTTTCTTCTTTTCTTCATTCAACAGCGTAGATTCTGAATCACAATGAGCTTCCATCACTGAAACTGTCAAACCATTAACAGAGCAGATCTCGAGTTTACTTTGTCCTTGACTTGCTCTAACTAAAGTCATCCCGCAAATAAAAGCAGGATGTTTCGGAGATGCCAGTGCTGCTTGTTCATTATTCAACATGGCAACGTCATCCGACATCACAGGCCTGTCGGCTGCATTTTCTTGAACGCACAAGAGGCCAATCTGAATGTATCTCAACAGAATAGCAGACAAGGAACAAGGGGCTTCCAATGTAGGATCAATAAGCTCAAGCAAGCGATTATGGTTCCACATATTCCAGGCCTGAATCCAGCAATGAATTCATAAATTTAGGAACGTCGGCTGATTTCTTACAAATTTATGACGTCTTAGCACTTACATGTCCCAGAAGACTAAGATAATCAGAACCGTAAAAGCCCTTATTCTTCTTTCCGCTGATAATCTGTAGCATCAATACTCCAAATGCAAAGACATCAGATTTGACGGAGAAAAGTCCTTCCATGGCGTATTCAGGGGACATATAACCACTGCATTTGGACAAAAAGTAATTCATCAGGGAATAGTTTGTAAAAGAACGGATGAGAATGTCGCATTTCACTTACTAAGTACCAACAATTCGCTTGGTATTTGCTTGCGAGTCATTTCCTCCAAAAATTCTTGCAATGCCAAAATCAGAGATTTTGGGGTTCATCTCAGCGTCAAGTAGAATTTTACTAGCTTTTAGATCTCTGTGAACTATTCTCAATCGAGAATAATTGTGAAGATATAGAAGCCCTTGAGCAATTCCCTCAATTATGTGAACTCGTCTCGTCCAGTCCAATAAATCTTTCTTGGCTGGTTCTGTAAGAATTCTATGCTAGCAGAGCGCAACTGTAGATTCTGATAGAAGATGAAGGCAAATAAAAAAGAGGTTTTGTGGAAAAACAAACCAAAAAGACAAAAATCCAAACTTTTGTTGGGCATATATTCATAGACTAATATCTTTTCATCGTTTTCAATACAACATCCCAAGATCCCAACAAGATTCCTGTGCTGGAGTTTAGCTATCAGTTCTGTCTCATTTTTGAACTCCTCTAATCCTTTTCCGGACCTTCTAGAAAGCCTTTTTACCGCTACAAACTGTTTGTTGAGTAATTCTCCCTGAAATGGTGATGAAAGAAGACTAGTTCATAAGGTTGTTAACCAATCAGTTTATAGAAATTAACATTACCTTGTAAACAGGTCCAAAACCACCCTCTCCTAGCTTGTTTGTAATGGAAAAATTATCAGTTGCCGCGACTATGCTAGAAAAACTGAAGATTGGCAACTCATAGTTGTTATTCTTCTCGTCTCCAGGACTATTTTTCTTATTTGCTGGTCCATTTGAATTCAAATCAAGTAGCAGTAGATTTTGCTGTGCTCGCCGGGACACTGATCAGATAGGAGCAGAGAAACTGATCAGCGAGAAATGCAATTTGAAATTTCGTTGCACCTAAAGAACATTATACCTTTGCTTTTGAGTTTTCGCCGAAAATAACATAAGAAAATACTGCATACGAGCATTACAGAACCTATGCCCGGGCGCAACGCTAGAGGCAGTACATTTCTCTTCCCTGAAAAGTCAGAAACATGCTTTTAGTAAAGTCGCTATTGTTTTTGAGTATCATCGTAACTCAAAATCTCTGACCTTGACCTGATTGTTGGGATAAAGATACAGTATCCATTCTGACATAAAAATCACTACCAGCAGAATTGTTTGGTAGTTTCTCTAAATCCAACAAATCTCCCGAAAATAATAAGCAAAGCATGAGCAGTTGACTCTGCAAACATAGTTGCATATATTGGACCTTCCAACTTCAAGGGATTCAGGGTTTTCTGGCAATCTAATGTTGGATTATATATATTATCATATATGTATTATATATTATTATGTATTATATCATATATGTATTATATTGTATATATTATTATGTATATTAGCATATATATGATAATAAATATAAATATCTTATCAACAAAAATATATATGTATATAAATATATTATATATTTATTAACAAATATATATAATGTTTAATTTGAAATGAATATTTAGAAAGAAAAAATATATAAATAAAAGTTATTTAAATTTTATAGATAAATTTATATAAAGATGATGTTATTAAATAATTATATATATCATATATATGATAATAACATCATATGTGCATATTAGGAAACTTAGAAGCAAATTCTATACTTCTATTGATAGGAATTATTTTCCCTTTTTCAATAAAATAACCTAAAAATTTAATTTTAGTCTGAAACAAAACCATTTTTGTTTTTAAAATAACAAGTCCATTATTTATTATAACTTGTTTAAAAATATGAAGATGTTTAAAATGATTTTCAATAGTATTTGAAAATACAAGGATATCATCAATGTAAATAATAATAAAATTACTATAAGGATTAAAGATATCATTCATAATCTTCTGAAATTCAAAAGGAGCATTTTTTAAACCAAATGGCATGACATTCCATTCATATTGTTCAAAAGGAACTTTAAAAGAGGTTTTAAACCTATCATTTTCTAATATTTGAATATGCCAATAACCAGATTTTAAATCAAATTTACAAAAGATATTAGCATCAAATAATCTATCAAGTAAATCTTTTTTATTTGGTATAGGATATTTAATCCATTTTAAAACTTTATTAAGAGGTTTGTAGTTTATTACTAACCTAGGAGCACCTCTTTCCTGCTTATTATGTTTATTAACATAAAAGGCAGTACATGACCACAGTGATTTAGGAGGGCAAATTAAACCCTTTTGTAATAAAGACTCTATTTCTTTTTTACAATAAGATAAATATTCTGAATTCATTTGACAAGACCTGGCTTTAGTTGGAATATTACCGTTAAAGCTATCATCAAAAGGTAAATCTACAATATGCTTTTTCCTATTACAAAAAGCATTAGGATAATCATTACAAATAGACAAAGAAAACTAATATTCAAGAAAAATAATTTTTTCTTTTAACTTAGGATTATTAAATAGATCATCAATACTAAGGCTAACAATTTCATGTTTTAGGAAATTGATTTGATTATTCTTAGCCTTAATAATATCTTCAATTCTATTAAGAATTCTATAAAAAGGTTCAGCTATAAACTAAAAATGTAATTCTTTATTATCGAAAATTCCTATGAAACCTTTTTGATCTACCACTTTTAAAGGAAATATTTTCTTTAAAAAGGATGTACCAAGAATAATTTGATTAGAAATATTTTTAACCAATAAAAAGCTTAAAGGGATGCAAGTATTATTCTTACAAATAAAAGCCTTTGACAATTTTTAATCAATATCAAGCTTTTGACCATTAGCATAATGAAGTGTACAAGAATTTTTTCAAAATACCCAGTAGTTAAACCTTCTTGAATACAATTCAAATCAGCACCACTATCAATCAAAGGAATTAATTTTTTTGAAAACCTATTATCAATCAAAAGATTTATTTTTATTAACTATTTCTGAGAAGTAACCATTTCTAATTTAGAAAGAAAATTATCAGTTTGTACATTATTAGGAAAATCAGAAAAACTATCAAACATATTTTCTATTCTAGGTATAACCTGTTTACCTTGAGCTATTTCAAGTTTCCTTAATCTATCTTCAAGAAATACATTATTTCTTTTAATTTCAATAATTTTATTTTTTAAATTATTAACTTCCTGTTTTAAATCATTAACAGAAGTTGGAGTGTTATTCTTATTCCTATTTTCTAGCATTTTATAAACCTCAGCCATTGAATAGGGTTCATTATTAGTATTATTAGTAACAAATTCTTCTTGTCTAGAAGACGAAGGAGTGTGTTCTATTTGATCTATTATCTTAGATCTTAAATTGGATCTTTAATTAATTTTAAAAATTCCATAGTACTATCACTATTAATAACATTTAACTTACTAAATTGTGATCTGAGCCTATATAAGTCTTCATTATCAGATTTATTACTATCATTATCCGTATTAACACATGATTCACCATTTTGACAAGGTTCACATTTAGAACTAGAACTATTAAAACATTCATTTAAAGAATTATTATCAGAAAGTACAGACTCGTTATCTTCACTATCAGAATTTAACATTAATTTAAAAAGCACATCTTTTATATTATCATCAATATCTAGATTATTAATCTTAGATTTCATTTTACATTTATCAGCATAATGACCTACTTTACCACATTTAGAGCAAGCACTATATTTTTTAACTTTTTATAAAGTTTTTTATTACTCTTCCTATTTTCACGTTCTTTTTCTCTAACTTTTTTATGGGAACGTTTCCTATATTAAGAATGAATTAGTCCTTTTATATTAAGATTATATTAAATAGGTAGCAAATAGGAAGGAGATGGTAAGCATGATTTTTTAAAATATATGGAGATATGTTGAACATTTATTTTTCATATGAAGATAAATTGGCTATTTTTTAGAGTACGGGAGATAAATTGCAATTAACCCTTTAAAATATTTTGAATTGAATTGAGTGGATGACACTCTTTTTGATCAAATTTATGCGGAATACTTCAATTATTATTTGTTTTGGTGTTGAAACATTACAATTATATATATATATATATATCCACTAAATGTGTATAGTATTTCTATTATCTTTTAAATAAATATTTTGAGGAAAAAAATAATTTTTTTTATTTTGTACGTTCACATCAAATTTGTTTAATATTATATTTCTAAAATACTCTTAATTTTTTTACGTTGAATGGCATTATGTCACTTGAATTAGGTATTTATAATTTGAGAAAGGGAACTATAATATTAATTAAAAATCAATTAAAATTGTATAACTCAAATCTTGTCACATTAACACGGTATGTGTTGGCTATTATCAACTCTAAGTACACTAATTATTACTTTTTCAAATATGCAATTGATTCATTAGTACCTTATCCACTGTATTTTTCTCTCTAATATTTACTCTCATTGGGTGTCTCATGTATACCCTCTCCTATCTTTACCTTTCTTGAATTTTCTATTTTATGCATTAGAAAATTTTCATTCAACTTCTCAATTCACTGATGCTTCATGTCCTATTTTAATCGCCTACTCTTATTGCAACTATTTCTCATAGAGGAAAACTTTTATAACTCATATCAATATCATAAATTTATATATGTAAACTTAATTTTAATTCTACGCATTAAACTAAGGGTGCAAATGAGTTAAGCCGGCTTACGAACCTCATGAGTGAGCTTGAGCTATTTCCAACTACAGCTCTAATTCGAGCCAATTCCAAGCGTTTATAACTAGGCTCAATGCTCATGAGTCAGTATATATAATTAAATATTATTTTTTATTTTATTAATAAATATATATTATATTACTACTTTTCTATTTTGGATTTAAGCTCGAGTTCGAAAAAAATTTTCGAACTCGGTTTGACTCGATTGCACCCGGATACTGGACACCCAAACCCATCAAATCTAATCCTATGTGCCCCAAAATAATAATAAAAAATTAAAAATAAAACAAAAGGTTAATACATCAACAAAGAATATTTCATTAAACCACCACCGTGATATCTAATTTGCGTCTCATAAAGGTAACTCCAATATTTTAATCTCATTGTTTTGACACACATTATTTTAATCTCCAAAAATTTGTGTCCAAAAATATCAACCCATAAATTTGGACGGATCGAAGTCGAGCCAAAACTCAACATATATAAACTATATAATCCAAAATATCGAATGTCTTTTCAATCAATAAACTATGTTTTAGCTTTGACTGATCTGTTCATCAGCTAACCATGGACCCATTCGACAATGACTACAAAAAATTAAGCACGAAATTTTGTTTAAGTAGGTATAAACGCTTCTATGGTCGATTATATTAAGCTTCCCCAGCCATCATTTTCAAATGAAAGAAAATTAATTCTCCCTAACACTTGTTTGCTTGACTCCACTGTTGTCGGTCGGATTAATAACGGGAGTTGGAAAATTTTCTGTGGATGTTTGTGAAAGACTGAAATAAGTCTAGGGTTGAGGCCATGTCAATCGCAATTTTCAGAAATTTAAATCCGTATATGCGAGATATTAATTTATTATCTGAAAAGAATAACCAAAAACATTACATAAGTTCAGGAGATTCAAATTTGTATCAGATCTTAATATATTTAATTATTTAATAGGCCTGAAAATTATGTAAATTATCAAAATTAATATGGAATAGCTCAATAGGCCCATTTAGCCCAATAGGCCCATTTAACATGCAAGGCCCAACATCAATTTTGGGCTAAACCACTCGACAACTACCATTTGGTCAAGTATGTTATTACCAACTGCGTTCGATGGGAAGTGTCATCCATTCTAGCCTATTCAACCATTTCTATGATTGACCAGCCCCGTCTATTTAACTGTTATCGACCATACGACTCACTCTGGTGTTGACTCATATCCACTCCGCATTTATTGTTTTGATGGGCAGCATGCCTCCGCATGACAGCTTGTACAGTCGCTGCCACCACCTTTGACAGGGAAACACCGACCATAGGTACTGTTCACCTTGGAAAACAAGAGATTGTGTCACCTGAAGCAGTACTGAGATTTAAAATGACCATTAACCCTCTAGCAAGGACTAAAGCCCACTACACCTATTGGAGCATCTTCGACAAATCATACATTAGAAGAAGGCTATAAATATCTCATAGCCAACCACACTCCAAGTAATGCCAAATACACTATAAGCTCTCCATATTTTGTTCGATTATCATCTTTTAATCAGAACTAACTTGAACGTCGAAGTATCTTAACCAGGGGCACTTCGGCTAGTCTGACGTGTGTTGCTGTTGCAATTTTCAGACCTCGAAAAGAATATCACTTGGACTACTCAACCTCCCAAGTCAAATTTACCCAAACACTACCGTTTCACTATAAACGACTTTCAACCTCATCAAAAAAATATATAAACAATAGCCAAAAAAAATAAAATCAGATAAATTGTTATGAAAGTTAAAATTAAAGTATAAAATAATTTTATATAAATAAAAATTATATGGGTATAGAGCATAAAAATAAACTTACCCATCTTCATCAAATGTATATTAAATAATAAAAACTATTTTATATTAACTTATTAATGTGTAATATAAATATAATTATTTTATATTATATAAAGAATGATAAATGGACCAACTTACTAGACTTGTAATCTTTTAAAATAATTTAAATCTTTTTATTTAATAAATTAAACTTAATTAGATACGTAAGTTATGCCATAAGCCCCTAATAGTCGGCCCAATTTGTTCTCATCCCTTGCAAGAAGCTCTTCAATAGACTCCAAGTATTTTTGTTTTTCATCTTATGAAAAACAAATAATTGATTGTAATCACATGCTCAACTAAAATACATGTCATATCTTATTCTCCAGTAAAAACAAAGAGATTAGGACTAGGAACATAGCTCACCTAATTCGAGAAGAATTTGGGTCTTTTTAGGACTAGGAACATAGCTCACCTAATTCGAGAAGAATTTGAGTCTTTTTTCTAATAGATAATTTCTTCATTTATCTTTCTTAATGATGCAAACAAGGTAATAAATGTAATTTTAAAATCTTATGACGTAGTGCTTCTCAATTACCAGACGACTTCAAATGCCCGATTTCGCAGGAAACAATGTCCGACCCGGTTATCCTCTCCTCAAGTCACACTCATGATCACGCCTGTTGATTTTGTTTTGAAATTTGGGCTAAATTAACAAAAAATGAAAGAAAAATAGAATGAAACGGAGCAAGGTGCCAAAAAACACATTCAGTAAATAGTAACCGCACAGTAAACAATAACTTTGCGCCGGGGCACAAGTTTTTTGTACCCTAGCGCAAAGTTTCTACCTAATTTTTGTAGTAGTGAGCGGAGGACAAAACGTTCACACAGGGGCACAAGGTTTGTGCACCCCAGTGCACGAGACGTTAATTTTTGTGCTAGGGAGCAAATTATGTGAGCCCCAGCACACGACACAAGTTGACTTCGATCAAGACTCTACTCTGCTGATATAAATATATATTTTCTTCCAAAATTTAATAAGAGACACATACACGAGGGTTCTAACTGCTCTTGATATAGTTTCTCAAGACGGAGTTTAGAACGAGAGTCTTGGGTGTTCTCGTTAGATTTGTGGGATTCAAGTTTGTACTTGCATTTTAATTTGAGATCAATAAAATTCTTTTCTTTGTCGGGTGAGTTAGGCACATCGTCGAACCACATTAAATCTTATTGTCAATTACATTAAATTTTTTTACCATTATTTTATAGTTGTAATTCTAGATCGTTTTAAGTTACAACAAATTGGTATTGAGAGCCGAAATTGATCAGATGTCAACCATGAAGTATGAGGTAGAGAGGTTTGATGGGAAGAATGATTTTGGGCTATGGAAGATGAAGGTCTGTGCTCTCCTATGTCAACAAGGTTTACAGAGAGCGCTAAAAGGCAGAGATTCCTTGCCAGAAATGTTGACAAACGAAGAGAATGACTAGTTTATGGCGAAGGCTTATGGTACTTTGGTATTATCGTTGACAGATAACGTACTGAGATAAGTCACCACAGAAAGTACGCCAGCGAGACTATAGTCAAAACTGGAGAGTGTATACATGACGAAGTCCCTAAAAAATCAGCTATATCTGAAATAATGATTATACAAGTTGAGGATGAAGGAAGGTACATCTATTATTCAACATATTGATTATTTCAATAAAGTAATTCTGGATCTCGTTAGTATAGATATTAAAATTGAAGATGAAGATCAAGTGTTGATTCTCTTGTGTTCACTACCAAAATCTTTTGAGCATTTAGTCACTACGTTGTTGTATGGACGAGATACAATTTTGATGGAGGATGTGAAGGCTTCATTGAATTCCAATGAGTTAAAAAAATATGTCCTGGGTAGTAATGATGGTGAAAGTAGGGAAAGATTGATGGTGAAGCGGAGACTTAGAGAAAGAGGAAAGAGTAGAGACTGATCAAAGTCCCGAACCAAGCTTAGAAATGATGATAAGTGTTTTAGATATGGTAGAAAGGGGCACTGGAAACATAATTGTCCACAATGAGGAAAGGCAAAAGATGCAGGTGAAACTTCTGATCAAAAATGGGATGATATCGCAGGAATTGTTGAAGATCAGTCTGATGGTGGGCTTGTTCTCAACATTAATGAAAGCTTACTAAGCTCTAAGTGGATTTTGGATAGTAGCTGGCCCTGCCACATATGCCCACATAAAGATTGGTTTACCACTTATTAGAAATACAATGGTGGTAAAGTGCTTATGGGAAATGATGCTTCATGCAGGGTTGTAGGAATTGGTTTAGTAAGTATTAGAATGCACAATAGCATAGTAAGGACCCTAACAGATGTGCGTCATGTTCCAGATTTGAAGAAAAATCCAATTTCCCTAGGTACATTGAACAAGAACGGTTGTAAGTACAGAGCTCGAGATAGAGTTCTGCAGGTTTTCAAAGGTGCACTGCTTATCATGAAGGGAGACAAAAGGAATGGCCTTTACATCTTACAGGGTAACACAGTTTTTGGTAGTGCAGCGGTTTCTTCATTAGTCAATGATAGGACAAGACTATGGCATATGCGGCTTGGGCATATGAGTGAGAGAGGGATGTCAGAATTGAGCAAACATAGCTTCCTTAGTGGAGAGAAGATTGGAGAGAGATTTCTGCGAGTAGTATGTGCTTGGCAAGCAACACAGGGTGAACTTCAGCAAT
>JACGDI010005818.1:27178-53758 GCA_014898725.1 Jacaranda copaia
GGGATATATTCGAATTCAACTGATATCCGACGGATACGAATTCGGATATCATTTTTTAATATCCGTCAAATCCGTAATCGTATCCGAATATTCAAAAAGTTAAACAAATACGAATATGAAAACAGTGCATCCGATCCGTTTAATATCCGTTTACACTCCTAATTACTAGTATTAATATTTTTATCATTTTATTTATTATTAATGCTACTTACATTATAAATATAATTAATTATATTATAATAATAACAATTATTATTATTATAATTATTATTATTATTATTAGAACTATTATTAATTTTATTTTTATTAGTATTATTATTAATTATCTTTATTTTTATTATTATTACAATGATATGGGTTTGTAGTGTGTAGGGGGTGTGGAAGGCGCGTGGCAGGTGGGGCAGGGCATGTAGGGTGTGCAGGAGAATATGAAATTAAAGTGAAATTTGATAAATAATAGAAAGGATAAAGAATTTTTATAATATTTTATTATAGTAAAAAAAAATGAAGTAGAATGTTTAAGAATGTTCTCCTAAAATAAGTTTATTTTGAAAGATCATATCCAAATAAAATGAAAATTTTTGGATGAAAGTATGGTCCATGGGTCTAATCCAAACTAGTTGATTTTAAGGTGGATTGAATTTTAAAATATTTTGAATCGAATTGAGTGACCCGAGACTCTTTCTAATCAAATTTGTGCTTTAAGGGATACTTTAATTATTATTTTATTTGCATGGAAATTACAATAATATATGCACTAAATGTGTATAGTATTATTATTATCTTTCAAATAAATATTTTGAGAAAAAAGTAATTTTTTTATTCTATTTGTTCATATTAAATTTGTTTAATGTGATATTTTTAAAATATTATTAACTTTTTTGTTGAATTGCATAATGTCTCTCGACTTAAGTATTTATAATTCGAGAATGGAGACTAGAGAATTAATTGAAATGGTGTAAAATCAATTAAAATAGTAATTATCACTTTTCCGAACATACAATTCATTTACTACTATATCCATTGTATTTTTCTCTCCAATATTTACTCATCAAATATCTATGTATATTCTCTCCTATCTTTACCTTTCTTGAATTTTTTATTTTATGCATTATAAAGTTTCATTGAACTTCTCAATCCACTTATGTTTTCATGTCCTATCTAGATCGCTCTCTCTTATTGCAATTATCTATCATTAAAAAAAATTATAACTCATATTATTATCTAAATCTAAATCGTACTACAGCTCAAACCCCAATTTATTATACATCTATATATGTAACTCAATTTAAATCCAATACACTAAATACCCAAGCCCATCCAACCGCCCCCAAAATAAGAACAAAAAATTGAAAGTAGAAAAAAAAAAGTTAATACAACAATGAAGAGTATTTTACTAGACTACCACCCTAATATCTAATTTGCGTCTCATAGAGGTAACTTCAATATTTTAATCCCATTGCTTTGACATTCACCCAAAAATTTGCATCCAAAAATATCAATCCACAAATTTAGACTGGACTAAATTCGAGTTAAAATTCAACATATATAAATAACATAATTCAAAATATCAAATGTCGTTACAATCAATGAACTATATTTTAGCTTTGACTGGTCTATTCACCAATTTACAATGAACCCAATCAACAATGACTGCCAAAAAAGTCAAAGCCAGCAAATTTGTTTGAGTAGAGATATAAAAGCTTCTATGATCGATTATATTATATTAAGCTTCAACATCCATCATTTTCAATTGAAAGAAAACTTACTCCCATCATCATAAATTTATACTTAGCAATGAGGATGGACGTGGGTAAATTGGGGATGCACCCGGGATGGGACAAATTTAGAGTGAAATAAATAGATTTTGAGACAAGTATTAAGTTTTAATTTTAAAAACTCGCTCGGGTTTAGGGCGGGTTATGAGTTTAGGTGAACCCGCCCCGCTCCGTATGAGACTAATTATATTAATTATATATTTTGTAAGTTGTAAAATTTTGATGATCTAAATATATTTTTTCATTTTTTTGCTGAAATAATTATAATTTATATATGTCAAAAGAAAGCATATTATAATTTGCTTCATGGTTAGATTTATGTTTCAATCCAACAAGTCAATGCATTATCTACAATGTAAAATAGAAGAAAATGTATTAAAGTTGAAATAAAATATTATTGCCACTTAATGATTAGTTTGAAAATTGCAAAATTTATACACTCACATAATGAGGAAAAAAAAAGTAAAAAAAAGGATTAAATAGGTCCAACCTGTTGGGTTCAGGGCCAAGGGCAGGGCGGGAGGGGTTCTGCCAGACTCACCCCATTGTCATCCCTATTTATACTCCCTAGCTAACACTTTTTGCTTGAGCTTTTGCCTCGTTGTTATCTGTTGAGTCGAATAACAAGAGTTGGAAAACTTTCTATGGATGTTTATTAAAAATTGAAATGAGTCAAGGGTGGAGATCGTGTCACGATTCAAATTTTAATTTAATGTAAGTTATATATTAATTTATTATCTAAAAAAAATGACCATAAAGATCCACGTAAGCAATGAAATATGGTGATCGAAGCTTAGCAATATTAATCTAGATTGAATTAATCTTGGCATAAATATATGTAAGTATAATTTGGGATGATATTGTGAATTGTGCACGTCAATAATACTTGGAGATCAAAATATCTAAATAATATTTTGTTGTTGTATGATCAATTGTATTTTGATTTAGGATCTGAATTAAGTTGATCAGATGGAAATTTTGTAAAATTATTTAAATATTAATTTATTATATAATTATATTTTATTAATAAGAATTTGTTTGAATGAAGAAAACTAATACTAGGGGTGTAAGTTGAGCTGAGTTGGCTTACAAGTCAACTTAGCTCAATTTGGAAAAGCTCAACTCAAGCTCGAGACTATTTGAGTTTGAACCAAGCTTATTGAGTTTAAACTTAGAATTAAGTCAAGTTTGAGCTTTAAGATGGTGGCTTAAAGGCTTGCAAGCCAGCTCATAAGCCTTAGTATTTTTTAAAATAATATGTATATATATAAAAAATAATATATAAAAATAATATTCAAAAAATACATGCCACATATTAGATACTTGTCAAAATATAATTTCATTTATATATTACTTATTAATAAATAATAATTTATAAGAGACTAATTTATAATTTATAAGATATGAAAAATAAATAACATGATATATTTGAAAAAAAAATGCAAATTTTCTAATTCAAACAATTTTATAAAAATATATAAGTATATAATAAAATTTCATTGTATAATATATTACATATGATTACTACATGTTTTTCAAATTTAATAATACAAATATGAAATGAAAAATCATCAATATCTTAACAAATTTATTGTTATATTTTAATGTTCAAACTTTAAAAGTCAAAACATTAATCTTGAAATTTATAAAAAATTGATTGACTTTTAAAAAAATTGATGCTTCTGTTGGATTTGCTAATAGATAGAATTTTCCAAAAGTTTCACATGAAATAGTGAGAATTAAATTAAGCCCAATAAGCTCGAGCTCAACCTCGCACGTTGAATGTAGAAAATACTAGATGAGCTTGAACTTGGCTTGATTGTAACTCGATATTTTATGAGTTCATTAAGCTTGAGTTTGATATTTCTCAATGAGCTCAAACTTGAGTCTAAAATTTAGAGCTCGATGAACTCGAGCTCAAGCAAGGGTTCATGGATTTTAAAACAAGCCAAGCTTAAGATTGAAATTTTTTATAAGTTCAGCTCGAGCTCAACTCGTTTACAGCTCTAACTAGTATTAGTTCCATCTAGAGATGGGAATAGACCATACTATTCATTAGGGCCTGTGGCCTAGTCTATTTATGGCTTACCTAGGTCTAGCTTATTTAATAAAAGGATCAGGTTAAGGCTTAAAAAATAGTCTTTTAAACTAAATAAGTTAGGTTTAAGCTCTTTTAAAAATTTGCAAACCTATTAGGTTGACCAGTTTATCCTTCTTCATATAGAAAAATAATATTAATAATATAATATTAAATAATTAAGTCAAATTTTTCAATAACAAAATATGTTAAGTAACAATAATTATGCATCTAATGATATTATTTTATACTTAGATTTGAACTTTTCTAATTATACATATATTATTTATAATTTTTATCATTGCATAGTTACACTTACAAGTTTGAATATATTAAAAATTTAGATTTATTTAATTGAAGCTTTGGAAAAAATAAACTTTTAAATAGGTTTTTTGATCAGGCTAAGGCTTTAAAAATTATTAAAAATACTAAGTTTAACCCTAAAAAAAAGTCTATAATAAATAATAGGTTCGTTTAAAATTTATTATTTATATAATAGGCATGGTCTATTTAAGCCAAAGTCTATTTCCATCCTTATTTCCATCTAATATGGAGTGTCCACTTTATACACACTTGATCCAAATTTTGCATCAATCTTTAAAATTCTTAAATCATAAATTTGCTAATAAAATTTCACGCTTAAGTTTACTTTGGTGTGTTACTATTTTCTTTTTTTAATTTATATCTCTGCATATAATAAAAGTTCATTATGATTTGAATTTTAAATTTGATAAATATATTTTTTATTCATAGAAAAAAAAATTCAACACATGTAAGTATAAAGGATAATCAATTAACCACTGAACCTTTTGGTCGTGTCAACCAATAACTATGAACAACATTTCATAACATTTCAAGTATTTTTGTTTTGTACTGTAAAAAACAGTAACGTTATCTTATCTTATTGGGCAGTAAATACAAAACGATTAGGTCTAGGAACACAGTTCATCCAATTCTAGAATGATTTGGGTCTTTTTGTCTAATAGACAATTTCTTCAGTTATTTATTTTAATGATGCCAGAGGGTAATAAATGTAATTTTAAAATCTCATGAGGTAGTTTTTGTAATTAGGACAAATTTTAGGGAAGCTTTTAAAATTAATCCCAAACAAAATCAGATAGCATAGGATCGTCATTTCAGCATACGAATGCACACACCAGGTCAGCGTGACCACTGACCAGTGTCTCCACTCTCCTCCTCCTTGACATCTTCATACCCAGCGTCCTTCTTGCCCAAGCTCTCACCCAAACCTCATAAACCCTCACTGATCTCTCAGCTCCGAGGAGGAAAATCCGTCAAAGAAAGATAGAATTAAAAGAAAGAAGAAATAGAAAAGGAAAAAGATAGAATGGCTTCTCAGTTAACGGACGATTTCAAATGCCCGATTTCTCTGGAAATAATGTCCGAGCCGGTTATCCTCTCCTCAGGTCACACTTTTGATCGCGCCTCTATTCAACGGTGGTTAGACACCGGCCACCGCACCTGTCCGATTTCCAAACTGCCGTTGCCGGAACCCCCTTCCCTCATTCCCAACCACACACTCCGTAGCCTCATTTCCAATTATAATCTCGTTTCCTTACCCAAACCCCAGCAATACCCTCCAAACCCACAAGCCCTGATCCGTATTTTGTTTTCTCCTTCATCGCTGTTGGAAGAGAAACCCAACTCGCTGGACCAACTCAGCTGGGTTTCTAAGAGTGATTTTGCTATTAGGCGGAGACTCTCTGAGTCGGGAGCCGTATCGGCGGCTATAAACTGCGTTGAGTCGAACGAGTAGGGGCTCCAAGAAAAGGCCCTTCATTTGCTGCTTATATTGAGTCTGGATGACGACGGCAAGGTGGGCTTGGTCGCCGAAGGTGTCGTTGAAAAGGTGGTTTACGTCATTTGTTGCGGCGTTGTGGACTCGCGGACGGTGGCTGCCACGGTTTTGACCAGCTTTGCAGTGCTGGAAGTCAACAAAGGCACGATCGGGTCGTACCCGGATGCGATTCCAGGTTTGGTATCCCTCCTACAAATGGGAAATTCTAGGGAGAAGAAAGAAGCGGCCACCGCAGTGTTCACGCTTTGTTCTTTCCCTGACTATACAGAATGGCGCCGTGCCCATTTTGATCCAGAATGCTAATTCGGGCCTGGAGCGAGCCGTGGAGGTTTTGGGCCTGTTGGCAAAATGTAAGCATGCGCGAGAGAATATGGTGCGGTATAGTGGGTTTCTGGAGATTTTGATCGGAGTTTTGAGATATGGGAGTTCGAGGGGTGCGCAATACGCGTTGTTAACTTTGAGTTCTTTGTGTAGTTATGGCGACAAGATGGTTCTGGAGGCTTTAAGATAAGGTTTGTTTGAGATTTGTGTTGGGTTATTGGAGGATGGGAATGAAAAGGTGAGGCAAAATGCCAAAACTTTGATTCAAGTATTACAAGGGAAGAGAAGAAAGGTGTAATTTATCATTAGTTGAATCTGAGGCGATGAAAGTGCAAGGTGCTGTTAAGCTATGATTGAAAATTTTCATCTTTGGAGGTTAGTAGGTAGCTTTTTGATAATTCTTGCTGTTCATGATAGTTTCTTGTAAAAAAGAATGAGGACATAGTGCAAATCCAGTTCTTTATTGTACACTTGCAATAATTACACGACACATCTGGGCTTTTAGTCTCGCCAGAGTCCATCTATCTGTGCTCCTGATAATCCTTTGCTTTATGTTGGGAAGAACAATTGTGTTAAAAATGCTGTTCACACACTTCAGTGTTGTGCAAAATTACGTTGAAATGGTCAATTATCCATGGCCTTTTATTGCAGTGCTAGGTTATCAAGTTAATTTTCTTATGGTTGCCACATACTTCTTGAATCTGTGGACTATAATGTTGATATTGATGGCTCTTAAGTAGGTTACTTTATTTCTTTATGTATGCTTCCATGTTGTGTTGATTACTCTTTCTTATTCATTTGTTTTGATGCAGAGTCTGTGCTCTTTCGTGGTCTTTTTACTGTTGGTGTGTGTTTCTCCAACTATTCTGTCATTTCTGCCTGTACGCACTGCGAGCACATATCAGTTTATTTTATCTATTTTCAATGTCACACTTGAATAACTAATCTCTTTGTTGGGGTATCATGTGGTTTCGTTCATAGATTATCACTAAATTGGGTGATTTGATCATGTGCTGACGTAAATTGATTGTACCATTGGAAAACCTTTGATCAATAGAAGCAATGATTGTGTGGCCATTGTAGAATGCAACTAAGTTGATTCAATGTTTGGGTAGCAAGAAATATTTCCTGTGTTGGTGATTTTGGATTGATCGTTTTCGCTGTGTTAAATTTCCATAGGCTTGTTTATTGTTACATTTTTAAACTATGATCTTTTTCAGTTTGATGTGGTCGTTGTTCGGGGCAGGCTTGCTGGAAAACCCTCAACTAATTTTTATTGTTATCTTCTTTCTGCTTTTTTCTTTTTGATTAAAATTCGAAATTGGCATACTGATTATTTCTTCCTTTCAATATGCAAATGGTAGTGCGATACCACAGGAAGCATTTTTTTTAGTTTCCATATCAGAAGCCTACATGTCCTGCTGAGCAAACCTGAGATTGGCTTCGCATATGTTTCTTACCTAGGCACGAGACTCTTGGCCATGACTGATTAATGAATTTGTGGTGATGCATTTTGGGATAGTTCTAGTTTTATTCATAAGGATTAGTAATGAGCTACATTGTTAAATATGGAAGCACTGACATGTGTTACTAGAAAGTTGCCCTAAAAATGACCAGCAATTTATAAGCTGCCTAGCTTAAACCTCTCGACTTTTTAATGTGGGATAAGCAGATTCAGATCTTGGAAGTGCCATGATCAGCTCTTTTGGCGATCTCATGTTTCATTGATGTGGATACCCTTTGGGAACGTTGTAGTTTCAGCTTCGCATACAAAAGAAGCTTTAGAGATGGATTGGTACACCATAAAGTAACCAGTTCTGTGCGTGGACGCTGTTCCCTTGCTTGCAGGGGCTCCCTCGTTCCCCATGGACTGGCCTTTATGCCCGAAGTTGAGTAGGCCCGAGCTTTCGTTCTAATATTATGATTAACCTCAATTTTATAAATCATGATAATGATTACTGGAATCGACCCATGATGCAGGATGACTGAGTAGGAAATTGATTCGATTGCATCATATTCAATTTATCTACTTAAAAAATGGAAATTCAAATTAAAAAAGAAATAGAAGAGATTTGAGCTCATCGTGGAGTTCTATACTACTTTATCTTCTAGCTCAATAGTATTGATACACTCAAATAAGGCTGTATGAGCGTATAAGTAAAAAGATTCAATAAAAATGCTAATATGATTAGTCAGAAATCAGTATAGTCCATTAAGCCAACAAAAATTGGACTTCTTAAGCTCTATCAAAGATTTAATTAGTATAAATATTAATTTTTCACAATTAAATAAAAAAATATGTAATGACTTTTAAAAATCATTTTTATTGTATCAAAGATATATTAATCACTGTATTAGAAAAGACATGTTTTTGATATGTGTCTAACACATTACTTGATGTGTCCATAAATTAAATAAAAAAAAAATCGGGACTTTTGACCGTGTGTTGAGCACATTGTCAATGACGTATCGGATACAATGTGAATAAATTAAATATTTTTCATATATTGAAAAGTATATGAGTGCTAAAAAAGTTAACTGAAAATTAAAATTTCTAAAATTATTTGAAAAGAATATTGTATAATCTCTTTTTACATTTTCTTGCGAAAGTAAATTTTTTTCTGTACGAATGCATATCCACTAGCAAAATCCAATACTATCATTTTTTTCCCTAAGTTTGTTATAAATTGCATATATTTATGTATATGTATCGATACATAATAAAAAAGATTATATATATTGAACAGCCGTTTTAAAGTCGGGTTGTGTTACGAAATCATCACGAATTTTGTGCTGTCTTGTCAATATTCACATCTCCGTGTCTTTGTCTGTGCATCATAGACAACAATCAAACAATTCTTGGCATGATAAGAAAGAGATCAACTACTTCACTTCTTGTTCTTCATTTAACAAAGTAGATTCTGAACCTCAACGAGCTTCCAACACTGAAACTGTCAAACCATTAGTAGAGCACAACTCGAGTTTACTTTGTCTTGGACTTCCTCTAACTAAAGTTCTCCCAAAAATAAAAGCAGGATGTTTTGGGGATGCAAGTGCTGCTTGTTCATTATTCAACATGGCAGCAACATCCAACATCATAGGCCTGTCAGCTGCATTTTCTTGAACGCACAAAAGACCAACCTGAATATATCTCAACAGAATAGCAGAGGATGAAGAAGGGATTTCCAGTGTCTGATCAATGAGCTCAAGCAAGCGATTATGGTTCCACATATTCCAAGCCTGAAACCAGCAATGAATTCGTAAAAATTTAGGAACATTGGCTGATTTTTCTTACAAATTTATGATGTTTAGCACTTACATATCCTAGAAGACTAAGATAATCAGAACTGTAAAAACCGGTGTTCTTCTTTCCACTGATGATCTCCAACATCAATACTCCGAAGGCAAAGACATCAGATTTTACAGAGAACAGTCCTTCCATGGCATACTCAGGGGACATATAACCACTGTATTTGGACAAAAAGTCATTCATCATGAATAGTTTGTGCAAGAACGGGTGAGAAAGTAGCATTTTCACTTACTAGGTACCAACAATTCGGTTAGTATTTGCTTGCGAGTTGTTTCCTCCAAAAATTCTTGCCATGCCAAAATCAGAGATTTTCGGGTTCATCTCAGCATCAAGTAGAATATTACTAGCTTTTAGATCTCTGTGAACTATTCTTAACCGGGAGTAATGGTGGAGATATAGAAGCCCTTGAGCAATTCCTTCGATGATATGAACTCGTCTCGTCCAGTCCAATAGCTCTTTCTTGGCTGGTTCTGTAAGAATTCTAAGTTAGCAAGGCAACTGTAGATGCTGATAGAAGATGATGATAAATAATAAGACGGTTTATGGAAAAACAAACCAAAGAGGAAAAAATCCAAGCTTTTGTTCGGCATGTATTCATAGACTAATATCTTTTCATCGTTTTCAATACAACATCCCCAGATCCCAACAAGATTCCTGTGCTGGAGTTTGGCTATCAGTTCTGTCTCATTTCTGAACTCCTCTAGTCCTTGTCCAGATCTTCTAGACAGCCTTTTCACTGCTACAAACTGTTTATTGAGTAATTCTCCCTGAAATAGTGATGAAATAATACTAGTTCATAATGTTGTTAACCAATCAGTTTATGGAAATAAGCATTACCTTGTAAACAGGTCCAAAGCCACCCTCTCCTAGCTTGTTTGTAATGGAAAAATTATTAGTTGCCGCAACTATGCTAGAAAAGCTAAAGATTGGCAACTCATAGATGTTCTTCTTCTCATCTCCTGGACTATTTTTGTTATTTTCTGATCCATTTGAATTCAAATCAAATAGTAGTAGATTTTGATGCGCTCCCTGCTGGGACTCTGAACAGATAGGAGAACAGATGCTGATGAGAATTCAGACGACCAGATTGCACGAAAATGTAATATGAATTATACATCAATAGAATAAGATCCCTTAAGTTCATTGTATCTAAAAATTATCTTGGTGCACTGCAAGGAAAGAACATTATACCTTTGCTTTTGAGCTTTCGCCGCCAAAAATAACATAAGAAGACAAGTACTACAACAGTAATGGGCACGGCCAACGCCAGAGGGAGTACACGTACATTCCTCTTTCCTGACAAAATTACAAAGGTTCCTTTAGCACAATGCCATTACTGAATATCACAGTAACTTCAATGGCGTCTTACCTTTAGACACAGTATCCATTCTAACATAAAGATCTGTACCAGCAGAATTGTTTGGCAGTCTCTCCAAATCCAACAAATCCTCCTTAAACAACAAGCATCCTCCTTCCCTACTGTAAGCATAAGCATTACATGTGCAATTGGCTGCACAAGCAAGCTCACATATATCGGATCTTCCAACTTCCAGCGCTCCAGGGTTTGCAGGCAGTCTAATGTTGGATAACTTTGTAAACTCATTATCATCAGAACATATGGGGTTTTCTCTAATACACCCACCAGAAAAGTCTAACACAGACCAATCATATTCAGCTTTTGGTACAAAGTCTGTTAAACAGCCACAAACAGGTGAAGCAGTGATATCACATATTGCATTAGGTCCACACATAGCATAAAGTTTGCAAAAATCAGAAGGTTGAACCCAGTAAATACTCCAGTCCTGGCTGGCTTCCAGCCATATAAAATGTATCATCCGCCCAACAGAGTCCATAACTATCCTAGATATCACTGATTCACCAAAAACGTTATACACTAAATACACAGAGTCACTCACAGAGAAATAGGAAAAATTGTAAAAGTCTTGGCTATGGGGAAGTGCATTGAAAGTCCCTCCTTGCAGTACCCCACTCCTCCATCGTTTTATTTCGTTATTACTCTTTATAAAAAGTTCACTGCCTCCATTTGGTTCTATTCCTAGTGAAAAATCGCCCGGAGCAGGGTCGTCTGGATTCCTCCAAGCAACAAGTTTTGCTTCTATATTAGAAAACCATCGGAATCCAATTCTTCCACCCGGCAGCCAAGTGTCAGTCGGGTGGTCAAAGCTCTGCCAAACAATGTCTGAAGAATTTTTCAGAACAAAATTTCCAGTGTCAAGAATTACTGCCTCTGTAGCATTTGAAGTCCCCACAGCCCAAATTATGTTCAAGTTCATATAAAGGAAAAGATTGCCATTTGACAATTCTAGTCGCGAATTATTGTAGGAAGAGTAAGAAATGGGGCTATTCCTATTTGCAACCCAAACAACTGTTCGAGCCGAGATGTTTCTGTACCATATACCAACATAAAAGTTGCTCGAATTACCTGGAGCAAAGAAGCCCAGTTCAAATCTTCCCTCTTTGGAGGTTATTGTCTGTTTTGGAAGGAGAGATTGGCCTGTTGATATGGTGTGGGATCCAATGCAGAGGCAACCATAAAAGAAGATGGAGATGTGAAGGACAAAGAAGAAACATATAAAAACGAATCTCATTGATCTTTCCCCAACCATTGAAGCTATTGCAGGATAATCCCGTGGAATCAAGTTTTTCTCTATGCTAGGTGAAAAGGGCGAAGTCGCAAGCATTCTTTAGTGCAATTCCATGTCGACGAAAGTAGTTAGAAGGTTGTCTTTTTTTGACTTCGAATCAATAGAATAGGATCATTTCTCACGTGACTTTTAATTCTTGTTGAAATTTTAACAACGGTGTCAAAATGAAATTCAATTCTATAAACCGACAATGATTCATCTGAAAAAATAAAGTTCGGGTTTGAGGTTTTTAAATTCTGGTCAAACTAAAAAATGATCCAAGGAAAATAATAATAATAATAATAATAATAATAATAATAATAATAATAAGGTTGGTTTGTTTTCGAGTCAATCCACGTAACTCAAAAAAATAAGTGAGTAACTCAATAATTCAATAAACCTGACTCAATTCAACCCAATCTGACCCACCTGAAAAATTTAACTAATTAAAATAAAATATAAATAATATATATCTGTAATGAAGTTGAAAGTTGTTTATAGTGAAAATGGTGATGTTTGGACAAATTCGACAAGGGAGGTCGAATGATTCAAGTGCTATACTTTTCGAGATTTAAAATTTGCAACAGCAACACACGTTAAATTAATCGAGGAACCCTCAGTGAAGGCACTCCGATGCTCAAGTTGGTTCTAGTCAAGAGATGATAATCGAACAGAATATTGAGATCGTATAGTGTATTTGGCATTACCTAGAGCGTGGTTGGTTATGAGGTATTTATAACCTTCTTTTGGTGTGTAATATGGTGAAGGTGCCCTTATCAGGTGCAATGAGCTTTAGTCCTTGCCAGGGAATTAACGATCATTTCAGATCTTGGTATTGTTCTAGGTGGCATCATTTCCTGTTTTCTAGGGTGTATAGTACCATGAACAGGTGCCTCCCTATCCAAGGTGGTGCCAGAGTTGATGATAGCGACTGTACCGACTGTCATGCGCTATTAATGCGGAGGCATGCTGCCTGTCGAAACAACAATGCGGCGTGGATATGAGCCAACGCCGAAATGAGCCACCTGGTAGATAACAGTCGAACAGACGAGGCTGATTGATTAGAGAGATGGTCGAATAGGCTAGATAGGTTGAAGTTTTCTATCGAACGGGGTCGGTAACAACATACTCAACCAAACGGTTGTTGTTGAGTGACTTAGCCCAAAACTGATGTTGGGCCCTACACGTTAAGTGGGCCTGTTGGGCTATCCTATATCATGATCCCCTTTATTCGCAGTCTTGATCAAGCTTGTTGACGAGCAGGAGCAGGAAGTATATAGGCCATTATGGTGGTTATTCACAGTCGACTGGGGTTTGTGGCAGTTTCGCTGCATTTAATGCATCGGTTACTTCATGAAATATGAAGCATGCGGGCGCAGGCTACAATTATAACTGGCGCTTGGGTTCTCGCGCTCAATGTCTATAAATATGTGAGATACAGGTATCCATTTGTACTTTTGCTAAAATTTCATCTAGTCGAGTTACTGTTTTCAAAGTTCTCCAAACCTTCCTTGCACTTAGAGTTTGCAGGATAACTGCTGTAAGTTGCTCTGCTCATTTAATCTTTTTCTTCCTTTTCTTCAAAAATGTCTAGCAGTTCAAAAAGTGAGGATACTAGGTCCGAGAGTGTAGCATCTCAAGGGGAAATTAAAGTTAGGAGTGCCCCTGAAACAACTTACGAGAGTAGTTCAAATAGCTCATCGAGCGATAGCTCGAGTTCAAGTAGTTCGAGCACAAAAGGGCTATTTCTAGGGTTAAAGCTGGCCCAAGTAATTTTCTTGCCTCCTAGGGTTAATTGTTTACACTAGACCACTATACAGAAATAACTTGCAAAATATCCCCTGCCGACCTGGTGCGATTAGGGAGACATATCATATCCCTGAGCAATATGAGTAGTTGGCACCTAGGACTAAGGGCAGAGTGCATCGACCTCCTAGAGGATGTATAACAATATTTGAGGAAGGGTTGAGGTGCAACCTTAGGTTTCCTCTCACCCAGGCAATAGTCGACCTCCTAGTGGGTCTAGAAGTTTGCATAACCCAATTACTCCCCAATTGTTTCGCCACCCTCTATGTTTTGTTGTATTAATGCATCTGTATAACCAACCTGCCTTCTTCGCCAACTTCTCTAATTTATTTTATCTACCTATGCACGGAAGTTGAGTAGTGCAGAGGAATCTGATTTCTACTACTTGACCGCTTGACCCCGTAGAAAATTCTTAGTGTCCCTTATTTCTTCGTATAGCCAAGAGTGAAAAATATTTTTTCTATATCCAGGGGCTAGGAGATTTCACTATTCTAAAGGGTTGGTGGAGGGGGCCTATAGAGATGCCGCGTAACCAGACACCTAGTTGGCCTAATACCTTCATCAAGGATTTGGTCAACTTTGGGCATATGGAAGCCTCAATTCTGACTGAAGAAAGGTGTCTGGTGTTGGTTGGCATATTGCAGGTCCAGCTTGACCTGTCTGCGGGCAATCGACTAAGTAGAGATTCTCATCGATCATATTAATTATGATTGCTGTTCTTTTTGCTCGATTCTAATGCCTATTTGTGTTTGCAGATTGAGAAGAGATAATAGCCAGAAGCAGAACCGAAACTCAAGCCAGGGCTTTAAGAAATGAGGAATGCCATCGAGCTGCTGTCGCTTGATGAGAGAGAACTATTACTTAGCCAGTCGGTTTAACATGATCGACCTCGACTCTTGTACCCTTGTAAATCGAACAAGCGCCTGAACCCCAATCCATTTTTCAAGAGGAGCTTATACAAAGCAGCCCCATAGGTTGGGAAAAAAGGCAGATTGCCAAGCAAGGAGACTCGATGCTGAAGAAGGCCACAGGTGATAAAGAAAAATAAAAAGTGGTGACAGGCTATGACCTGTTCGAAAAACCTGGCGATGGAGTACTATTCCAACTCCCCCGACTGTCTCCACAACATTTCGCAGCCAACCCAGCCCACAAGATAATCGATTTGACCTCTATCATCCAGAGAGTAATGACTAGTAGCAATGCCCTAAAGTGCTGACCTCAGGGCTTTTCCTACTCAACCAACAAAAACTTATGGGCCTGAGTCAGGTCAGGGTTCTTCCAGTATTGGCCTACCATTGTAATATGGTAAGCACTGGATCAATAATTTCTCATCGAATTCCTTTTTTATTATAGTATTATGGAGTGACATTCATATGTTACAAGTGGGCTTAATGGGCTACAATATCTTCCACCAATCGGAGCTTGCCTTGGTAGATAGAAAGGAGTTGCAAAGAGGAGGGGATATGAAAACCCTCAAGGTGTAGCTTGAGTCCTCCCAACTTCAAGTCGAGCAACTGACCAAATGGGTGGCTGAGCTCCAAGAACAGTTGGACTCCAAAGATCAGCAGTTGGTTCAAGCGATCGAGGAGCGAAGTTGAATGGACTCAGTAATAAAGAAGGCTCACTTGGACCTACAGGTGGGCTTTTCTTCTGGTCAGGCACAAGGTCATGTAGAGGCTACTAATGAGGGGAGATAGGCCTTCAATCGACACCTCCCAATAATACGACACGAGGTAGTTAAGTAGTTTATCATGAGCTTCGTCTTTCAGGATGCAAATGTGATCATGTCACTTGACGATGCTTGCAAGGCATTCCACAAGGCTATGAAGCAGCTCAAGTGCTTAGGCTACACTTTTTGGCCTTACAACAAGAGCAAAATAAGCCTTGCAATAAATGACAAATTAGAGTCTTATCCCGACCTTGAGGAGGATAGAGTCGACCAGGCTCCAAAGAAAGAAACTGCAACCCTTATGCCCGATGAGCATCTGACTAAAGCTCAAAAGAAGAATGCTGAGGCTGATGCAAAGTTAGAGCAGTTGGCCAATGAATTCGTGTTTGCAGAAGACCTTGTAGTGTAGCTTAGAGAGGAAGAGGTTGATGTGGCGCAGTACGTGCTGTGTTCAACCAACTTCATGAGCGACGTCGCTAGGCCTTCTCAACCAACTCAAGCCATTTCGTGACTTGCTTGCATGTTGCCAGAGCTCGAATCAGAATGGCATAAGAGAGACCAGGTGGGGTCTAGCCAGAGCTAAATTGGCTTTTTTTTTTTTGTGTAATTGTGACCAACTTCTCAATAAACAAAAGATGTTTGTCATTTCAATCTTATTACATTAAAGATATCACTTGAATCTTGTCAAATGCAACTTGGTTGTGATAGTAATATGGGGAATAACTGATAAAAAATTTGGTTATTACCATCATAATAAAGAAAATCTAACAACACTGTTGTTGATTTTATTTATTATTGACTGACGTGTAATAATTTGTTTGCATGACTGAGTCATCGATTCTTATTGGTGTATGATCAACTTATTAATTGACTACTTGGTTGATTATTAGATTTAGTCCAAAAAACCTAAGTTTGCAGCTTGCAGCTATTTTGGGTTGACTCCATGGTCGATTTAAATTTTGGAAGCTAATCGAATGGCGTGAAGTTGTTTCTTTGTCGACTATAGGGTCGACGTGAGTCTGGTAGCATGATGTTATTTTCCCATCGACTATAGGGTCGATTGAGAACATGTGTGGCAGTATAGAGCTGCTTGAGTGGCAACGAGTGGCTGTTTATTCGTTGATTACGGAGTCAACTAGGAATTTGTTGGTAGTATGAAGCTACTTATGTGGCAGCGAGGGGCTGCTTATTCGTCGACTATAGGGTCGACTAGGAACTTGTTGGCAGTATGAAGCTATTTACATGGCAGCGAGAGGCTACTTATTTGTTGACTACGGAGTCGATTAGGAACTTGTTGGCCGCATGAAGTTGCTTAAGTTGCAGTGAGGGGTTGCTTATTCGTTAACTGTGGGGTTGACTAGGAGCTTATTGGCTACATAAGCTACTTAAGTGGTAGCGAGGGGCTGCTTATTTGTCAACTACAAGGTCAACTAGGAACTTGGTGCTTGCTAAGTACGATTATAACAATGCCTGCAAATGGTAGCAGTATTATTGAAACTTTATTCAAGTCAGAGAATACAATGATAAATACAACATAATTTTAAATGTAAAATTTTCTTAGGTTAATGGCATTCCACAGGCAAGGGAGTTCATCTCCTTCCATATTGGATAGTCTATAAGTATTGTGTTTTGATACTTTAACAACGGTGTATGGTCTTTTTCATTTTAGGTCAAGCTTGCTAATATTCTTGGAGACTTCCACCTTTTTGAGAATGAGATCTCCAACCTTAAAATAGCGCAACTTGACTCCTTTGTTATAGTTCTTGGTCATCCTCGACCTATAGCACTGTATAGTGTTATAAGCTTCTTGCCGGCTCTCGTCAATTATTTCAAGGTCGAGTTTTCTCTCTACTGTGTTTTTTAGTGGATGAAAGTGAATGACCTGAGATATATGCTGAATTAGCTCCGAGGAGATGACTGCTTCAGACTCATAAACGAGATTGTAAGAGTTATGACCTATGGCTGTTCGAGGAGTTGTCTTATATGCCCATAACACCCTGGGGAGGTCGTCTGCCTAATTTGAGCCAGTGTTCTATATCCTGACTTTCAGATGGTCAAGGATTGTTTTGTTGGTCACCTCGGTTTGGCTATTCGATTGAAGATTGCCTACTGAAGTGAAGTGTTGCGTGATCCCCAAGGCTTTGCACCAACCTCTGGTGCTCTTATTTTGCAATTGAGTGTCGTTATCTAAAATAAGGACCTTGGGCAAACCAAAATGGCAGATAATGTTTTTCCATATGAAACTCTTGATGGCCGCATCCGTTATCTTAGGAACAGTTGTAGCCTTGACCTATTTAGTAAATACTTGACTGCGATGATTATGAATTTTCGCTATCATGTTGATCTTGGTAGTGAGCCCAAAATATCAATTCCCCACTGGTCAAAAGGCTAAGAAATTTGGACATTGATCATTGGCGCTGCGGGCTGGTGTGGCAAATTTGAATAGACTTGACATGATGTACATTTACGTGCAAAATCCATCGAGTCTTTCAATAATATTGGCCACAAGTATCTGTACTTGATTATTTTGTGGGCCAGGGATCTTTCTCCAGAATGATTGCCATACATACCTGCATGAATGTCTTGTAATACCTCTAGAGCCTGATCGGGATCCAGGCACTTCAAGGAGGGTCCGAAAATTGATCTCTTGTACAACTAACCATGCTCATCAAGTGTAAATTTTATGGCTAGACTGCGAAGCCATCGAGCCTCATTCCTATTCTCGGGGATGGTACTTTGACTCAAATACAATTTGATCAGGACCTACCAAGAAGGTACAGTCTCTTCAATGCTTGCTATATAATTTTCCTTGAAGGGTCCGATCAATGGCCTGTCAATGACCAAAAATGTGATTTTCCTATCTCTCGTGCTTCTGGTCGAGCTGGCAAACTTCGACAAGGCATCTATCCACTCGTTCTCAAATTGAGGTACCTAGCTGAGAGTGAACCTTTTAAATGACTGTTGCAGCCTTTTCACCTCAACCAAGTACCAGCTCATTGGTGAGTCTTTAGCCTCAAAATTTCCATCAATCTGCCCGGGACTAGCTGGGAGTCGATAATGGTGATTAGGTGCTCGACACCCCAATCGAGCACCATTCTCATTCCAGCGAGAAGGGCCACATACTCGGCCTCATTATTCATGATTGCATAATCCAATTTTATTACAAAATTATATTCCTATGCAGCTGGGGAACGAAGAGCAACTCTTACTCCTCCTCTCGATGTGGTCAAAATCCATCAACGTGCAAAGTCTAAACAAGATGGGCATCGCAGCTCTTCTCTGGCAATTCAATCCGCTCGGCAATGAAGTCAGCTAGAATATGTGCTTTAATGGCTGTTCTCGACTAGAAAGTGATGTTGAATTCTCTTAGTTCAATGGCCTATTTGTTTAATCTTCTAGATGTATCTGGCTTCGACAACACTTGCTTTAGCATTTGGTTGGTCAGCACTACAATGGCATGAGACTAAAAGTATGGTCGTAGCTTTTTAGCCGCGGTTACCAGTGCCAAAGCAAATTTCTTAATCTCCAAGTAATTATGCTTTGGTCTTTGGAGCGACTTACTGTAATAGTAGATCGATCGATGGTTGCCATCTCTGGTCAAGACCAAGACTGAGCTGATCGATGCTTTGGAGACCACTAAATATATCTGAAGTACTTCTCATAGTTTCGGTTTTGCAAGCATGGGGGCGAGGCTAAGTATTGCTTCAACGGGACTAGTACCCGATCACACTGTTCACTCCATCGAAAATCTAACTTTTTGGTGTTTTTGAGAATTTTGAAAAGGGGTAAACTCTTGTCGACCAATCTTGCAATGAACCTCCCCAAAGCTATAATCCTCTCAAGCAGCCTCTAAACATCTTTAACTGTTCACAAAGGGGTGACGTTGAGAGCAGCCTAAATTTTCTATGGATTTACCTCAATGCCCTATTGACTGATCATGTAGCCCAAAAATTTACCTCCACGAACCCCGAACGTACATTTGTTTGGGTTCAGCTTTAGATCAAATGCTCTTAGGATTGCAAAAGTATAATCAAGGTTGACCAAGTGGTCTTGGGCCTTTTCTATTTTTACAATCATATCATCGACTTAAACCTCCATCGACTTCCCAATTTTATCTTTGAACATAAAGTTGACTAGCTTTTGGTAAGTTGCTCCAACATTCTTCAACCTAAATGACATAACCAAAAAGCAATAGATCCCGTTAGGAATAATAAAGAAAGTTTTATCCCTGTCCTCGGGAGCTATAAAAATTTGATTGTAACCTTGAAATGCATCCATCATGCTCAACAACTCACAGCCAGCAATTGAATCAACTAATAAATCTATTCGAGGTCAGGTGTAATGATCTTTAGGGTACGCTTTATTTAAATACATAAAATCATTACACATTCGCCATTATACCTCATTCTGTGGGAAAAGCACAACATTATAAAGCCAAGAGGGATATTGAATTTCTACAATATAACATACATCTATGAGTTTCCTGATCTCCTCCTCGATGATTTGCATCTTTTTAGTGTTGAATGTCCTCGAATTCTATCTGACAAGTTTGTACGAGGGGTTGACATTAAGGTGGTGAACGATAACTTTGGGGTCGATTCCTTGGAGGTCAGATGCTTTCCATGCAAAAATATTAATATTTTTTCTTAAGAAATCGATCATAAGACATTCTAGGTGGGGGCCCATATCTCTCCCGATACAGGTTGTCTTGTCGGGGTTTTCTTGTTTTAGCTTGATGGTCTTAAATTTCTTGATGGGCTCTACTCTGGTATCTTCCAACTTTCTCTTCTTGCTGACCTGGGTCTCCTCAGGCTCTGCTATAGGGGCATCCCCCGAGGTCTTCAATTGTGGTTAAGTTTTTTATTTGCTTGATTCGATCAAAATGTTGTAACACCTTCAGGCCTCCTTCATGTTGCACAAAAGCTCTCGTGTGCCCGCTGGAGTTGAAAATTTAATTTTTATGTGGTAAGTCGACACAATGGCATAAAAGTCATTGAGAGTTGGTCGACCTATTATGGCATTATAAGAAAATGGGACATTAACCACTAGATAGTTTACCATCAAAGTTTTCCTTTGAGGAGCATCCCCAAAAGATGTCGACAGGTTGATGGATCCTTCCAGAATAATTTTGGACTCCCCAAATCTGATAAACATGGTTTGTACAGATTCAAATTTCAATTGGCCTATATTCATTCTTTTCAAGGTGGAGAGGAAGATGATGTTAGTTGAACTACCATTATCGATCAGGACCTTGCATATTTCAAAGTTAGCAATCTCAATAAAGACTATCATAGGACAATCTACTTTATGGTCGATATTCCTGCCCTTGAAATGGGCCAAGTCCCTGTCAGTGAATGGGATGGGCTCTGCACTTGTCAATAGGTGGAAAGTTATTTCAATGGGCGAGGCTTTAGTCAACTCGAGCCTCCTCTGAGTTTGCCTTCGAATAGATTTTGACTACCCCCAGTGAGACCTCTTGCAATCATGTCGATCACTCCTTGGATGGGCTGGTGATCCTCGTAGGTGGGTTTCTTTCCTTTGTCCTATCTTCCAGGGCTAATCGACCATTCTCTACAGGGAGTCTGATCAATTTTGCCCCCTTCGACCTGTAGGTCCACGACTATATATTTCTTAAGATGGCCCTGTTTGATTAGTCTCTCAATCTCATCTTAGAGGTTGAAGCACTCATCTGTGTCATGCCCCTTCTATTTATGAAAGTGACAGTATTTTTTTAATTTTTTCATTACCTCAATCTCCATCAGTTTCCTCAATTTTTTGAGGAGGTTATCATATTAAATGGCATACAGGACCTCTCTCCTCGAGATGTTCAAGGGTGTATAGTTGTGGAACCATTTAATAGGAGATCGGCTTTTCTTTTTGTGCTTTTGATCGTCTTTTTCTTTCTTCTTCTTGTCAACCTTCTAGGATCTGAACTTGAGCTTGTTCATCTCCTCCTGGGTCAAGTATCTTTTGGCCAGGTTGAGCAACTCCTCCATCCATGTAGGACATTCACGCACCAACGCATTGGCACATTCCTTGTGTTTGAGCCTTAGAAACAGTATGTTAATTAAGAATTCAATCTTGAGGTTGTCTATCTTGAGAACCTCCATGTTGAACCTCGTAAAGAAATCACGAAGGGACTGCCTTTACTCTGCTTGACGATATGAAGATGGGTATCAGGGAGTTTTGCCTTTCTCTTACTGGTAAATTGATGCAAAAATTTATCGCACAGCTAGTCATAAAAGTAAATCAACGAAGGCTCAAGCTTCACAAACCAGTCGAACGTAATGCCCAAGAAAGTAGATACCAATATTTTGACATGGATGTATTCATTGTGTCCGTGCAGTTGCATTATATGCTCAAACTGCATTAGGTGCTCGTTAGGATCCATCTAGCCATTATATCTCGATAGATCAGTTAGGATCTTCGCATTGACAATAATGTGCTGGTTGATAATTTCTTAGATGAATGGGGAGCCTCTTTCTCAATGAGACCTCTCAGGGCCCTCTGGATTGAGTGTTCAATCGGTGTTTCTCTTCGAGATCTTGTCAAGGTGTCTATTCAATTGTTGGACTTGATGGGACACTTTTTCTCATTCCTCTCAATTAGCCAAAGTGGCATTTCAATCAAGATATGACCTTGTGCAGTCGGCCCTATCGCGCTGCTGGGCTCAAATGGGCCAAACCGCAGGTCAGCAGATTCTTCCATATCTTTGTAGTAGTCATGCCTGGAACGTTCGACCCTATCGCATTGCAAGGCTTGATTAGGTTGAACATGATCAATTGAGTTAGCGATCTCCTCCTACAGCTTTGGTTACCTCCTTTCCTCCTGGGGGCGTCTAGGACTAGCTTCACATCGGGTGGGCGATCGCCTGGATTCCTAGCGATCGCGGCTATCCTTGGGTGACCTTTCTTCTTAGGGAGGCGGTTGTGGGATGGCATTGCTAGCAAGGGCTGGCACAGTGGTGTGCCTGTTCAATGCGGCAGACAACTGGGTTGAAGTTTGAGCAGAGATTTGCTTGCTTATTATCTGCATCAATTAGGGCATGGTTAATATCACTAATTGCTCCTGGGAGGCGCTAGGGCTTGGAACATGTGCACCTTGCTTGGGTGGAGGAGGTGGTGGAGATGTAGACCTTTGGTTCTCCTCCCTTTTTGATGTAGCTCTATGTGTGTTCACCATTCTTTCTTCATTGCAATCTCAAGGTTTCCTATAGACTATGCCAAAATAATGAGGTTGAAAGTTGTTTATAATGAAAAGGGTGGTGTTTCAGCAAATTCAACCAAGGAGGTCGAATGATCCAAGTGCTATGTTTCTCGAGGTCTAAGATTTACAACAACACACGTTAAACTAGTCCAGGTGCCCTCAGCGAAGGCACTCTGACGCTCAAGTTAGTTCTGGTTGAGAGATGATAATCGAACAAAATATTAAGAGTGTATAGTGTATTTAGCATTACTTGGAGCATGGCTGGTTATGAGGTATTTATAGCCCTCTCTTGGTGTGTGATATGGCGAAGGTGCTCCTATCAAGTGCAGTAAGCTTTAGTCATTGCTAGGGGGTTAACGGTTATTTCAGATCTCAGTATTATTATAGGTAGCATCATCTTCTATTTTTCAGGATGTACAGTACTATGGCTGGGCGCCTCTCTGTCAAAGATGGTGGCAGAGTTGGTGACAGCAACTGTACCAGTTGTCACATACCATTAATGTGGAGGCATGCTAACTGTCAGAACAATAAATGCGGCGTGGATATAAGCCAATGCTGAAGTAAGCCACCTAATCAATAACAGTCGAATAGATGGGGCTGGTCGATCAAAGAGATGGTCAAATAGGCTAGATGGGTTGAAGCCTCCCATTGAATGGGGTCAATAATAGCATACTCGACCAGACAGTTGCTGTCAAGTAGCTTAGCCCAGAACTGATGTTGGGCCCAACGCATCAAGTGAGCCTGTTGAGCTATCCCATATCAATCCGAAAATCTAAATTTTGAAAATTCAATTACAATTTACAAATTTATAAATTACAATAACATTATTATCAAATAAATAATAGCACTTTCATTCTTTCAATTCAAAGACGATTGATCAAATCACCAAATATAATCCTCCTCATATCCTGCTCCAAAAAACAAAGAAACCTAACCTCCTCTGTTGCCATGCGACAGGTAATCACCAAACATAACTCTCCTCATTTCCTGCTCCAAAAAAATAGAGAAACCCCAGCCTCCTCTACCGCCATGCGCCCCCCATCACACTACTGTTGTCTGCCATACGTCCCCTTAATTATTGTGTCAAATTTTAAATTTTATTGTATATCAAATTTCTACTCAATTATAATGTTGGAATTTATAAATATGAAAAATAAAATAAATAGATTAGGTTGGATTGGATTGGGTTGGTCGGGTATATCAAATTGTTGGGTGACCTGACTGAAAGTCAAGTCAACCTGAACTTAACAGAAATTTTGTGGATCAGATTAGGATTGAGCCTTTTGGATTTTAACATTAAATTGGATTGAATTTGGATTTGATATGTTTATGTTATACCCCCATCTCAATCCAACCCGAACCCATCTAATCCACATGAATTGACACCCCTAATTATTTTAGCTCCATTCATTGTTCTTATACATTTTTTTTTTTTGGTTAGTCATTGTCCTTTTACATTACAAGTTAATATTATGGGTGGAAAACTGAAAATATGGTGGAGATCCAAAGGTAGAATCCTATCCTACTAATTTTAACTTGCATTAAATTTATAATTTTTAAAATATTTTTAATTAATTAATAAAAGGCCAGTTAATATTTAAAAAGAAGCTTTTTTAACTAAATAAACTAGTCTTATACTTTTCTAAAAAGCTTGCAAAGCCTAATAGGCCAATTCGTTTATTATTTTTCACATAAAAAATATAATAATATTGATATAATATTAAATAGCTAATTTTATTTGATTTCTTTAATTAGTCATTTATAGAATCCATTGTATTGCTTAGTATTATTTTATGTTAAAATGATAACATTTTATATTTAAATTTGAAATTTCATAATTATGCATTTGTTATTTATCGTTTTAATTATTGTTTATCAAGGTTTGTTACAAATTTGAGTATATTAAAATTTTATATTTATATGATATTTAAACTTAATAAAAACCTTCGTAAAAATAAGTTTTTGGGTAGGCTTTCAAGCCAATCTAAAGCTTTAAAATTCATTAAAAATGTTAGACTTAACCTTTAAAAAAAATACCTATAGTAAATAATAAGTTTGGCTCAGTTATTTGCATAACAAACTTGACCTATTTAAACTAGAGTCTAGCCCAGTTAATTTTTATGCCTATTTTATCGCAATTTTTTGACATTAACCTAAAAATTTGTGTCCGAAAAAATCAACCTATAAATTTGGATTGAACTGCGTCCGAGTTAAATTTCAACACATATAAACTACATAATCCAAAGAATCGAATATCCAACTCTGACTGATGTATTGACCGGCTAACTATGGCCAATCGACAATGATTGCCGAAAGGTTAAGCCAGAAAATTTGTTTTAGTGGGTATAAAACATAAATGCTTCTGTGATCGATTCCATTCCATTATAAATTTTCAAATGAAAGAAGTCATCATAAATTTATACTTCCTAGCTCACACTCATTGTTGCATAAAGTAGAATACCCAGAGTTGGAAAATTTTTCATGGATGTTTGTTAGACTGAAATGAGTCAAGGGTTGAGATCATGTCACAATTAAAATTTTGAGATTAATTTGTGAGGTATTAATTGCTTACCTAAAAAGAATAATCATAAAGATCCATGTAAGTAGTGGAATATGGTGATCAAAGCATAATTTGGAATATGATCTTGTGAATTGTGTGCATCGATAATACTTTGTGATTAAAACGTTTAAATGATATTTTGTCGTTGTATGATTAATTGTATTTTGATTTAGAATTTGAATTAAGTTGACGGGATGAAAATTTTGTAAAATTATTTGAATCTTAATTTATTATATCATTATATTTTATTAACCCCATCTAGTACGGAATGTCCAACCATTAATCTCCCACTTTGCACGCGCTTGATGCAAATTTTTTCATCAATCTTTACAATGCTTAAATCATATATTTGCTAATAAAATTTCATGCTTAAATTGTGCATCGCTATTTTTTTTTCTTTTTTTCTTTTTTTCTAATTTATACATATACATATATATATACATTAAAGATTTATTATGGTTTGATTTTCAAACTTAACACATATACTTTTTTTATTATAAGAAAAAAAATTCAACACATGATGTAAGTGTAAAGAATAATCAATTAACCACTGAACTTTGTATTACTATCTTTTGGGTTCTTTTGGTTGTCTCAACCAATAACAATGGACAACATTTCCTAACATTTCAAGTATTTTTGATTTGTACTATAAAGAACAATAATAATTATCTTATATTATTCGGCAGTAAATACAAACCTATTAGACCTAGGAACACAGCACACCCAATTCTAAAATAATTTGGATCTTTTTCTAATAGACAATTTCTTCATTTATTTTTCTTAATGATGCACAAGGGTAATTTATGTAATTTTAAAATCTTATGGGGTAGTTTTTGTAATTAGGACAAATTTTAGGGAGGCTTCTAAAATTAATCCCAAACAAAATCAGATAGGGTAGGATCGTCATTTCAGTATGTGAATGCACACAGCAAGTCAGAACGACCAGTGCCTCCACTTTCCTCCACCTTCACATATAAATCCTCGGTGCCCATGCGCTCACCTAAAGCCGATAAAGCCTCTCTCATTTCTCAGCTCCGACGAGAAAAATCCGTCAAAAAAGGACAGAATTAGAAGAAAGAAGAAATAGAAAAGGAAAAATGTAGAATAGCTTCTCAGTTACCGGACGATTTCAGATGCTCGATTTCTCTGGAAATAATGTTAGAGCCGGTTATCCTCTCCTCAGGTCACACTTTTGATCGCGCCTCTTTTCAACGGGGTTAGACGCCGGCCACCGCACCTGTAGGATTTCCAAACTGCCGTTGCCGGAACCCCCTTCACTTATTCCCAGCCACGCCCTCTGTAGCCTCATTTCCAATTATAATCTCGTTTCCCTCCCCAAACCCACAAGCCCTGATCCGTATTTTGTTTTCTCCTTCATCGCTGTTGGAA
>JACGDI010005818.1:53858-91829 GCA_014898725.1 Jacaranda copaia
CAAGTATTACAAGGGAAGAGAAGAAAGGTGTAATTCATCGTTAGTTGAATCTGAGGAGATAAAAGTGCAAGGTGCTGCTAAGCTATGATTGAAAATTTGCATCTTTGAAGGTTAGTAGGTAGTTTTTTGATTATTTTTGCTGTTCATGATCGTTTATTGTACAAAAGAATGAGGACATAGTGAAAATCCAGTTCTTTTATTGTACACTTGCAATAATTAGACGACACATCTGGGCTTTTGGTCCCGCTCTGTTTTCATTGTTCTGCTGGATATGAAAATTTGTTCTTTTGAATGACCTCTTTGTTTGTTGAACTTACTTTATAGTATTTGATTATCAAAGCACATATGCGCATGCAAGTGTGCAGGTGTATAGATACTTACTGGAAAGATACAATGCCGAAGATTTGATTTTTAATATTTAGTCTTGTTATGTTCTTTGTTTATTATCATTTTAGGAGCAAGTATGATTACTTGACAGATTCTATTACAATGTTGGATCAACAGCTGCAATCATTTGTAATTGCAATTGATGCCCTAGCGATGATAGTTTTGGGTATTGGGTTTCTACAGTAAAGTAAGTGAGTTCAATTTTGAGCTAACTATATGAAACATATATTCTCATGGAAATCTGCTGTGGCTGAAGTTTTTGTTACTTCAATTTGTGATAAAAGAAAACTTGTAGCGAATGCTCTGATTGGGTTAAGATTTCGCATTATTCAGCACAAGGACTATCTCAAGGGTGCTTAAAAGTATAACCAATGTACATTTTTCTTTATTCTAGTTAATCCTCAGCTTTATCTTGGGAACAAACAATTGTCTCGATCTAAGTGTTTCATATTGATAAAATAAATAAGCAGTGGTATCTGTATATGATTTTAGACAATTCTCATATCTTGAATTAGCTCTTAGGGTTGAGTTAGGCCTAAGGTTCATTATTTAACCTGATATTAGAGTCATTCATTCCTGATGTTGGGTTACCCATATTGTTGGACCTAGGTATGGAAAAAGGCTAGGCTAGGCTTTGACTTAAATAAGCCAAGTCTGTTATACAAATGATGAGCCTGACCTTAATCTAATATCTATGATTGGCTTTTTTTTAAGATTAGGTCTAGCCTTTTTAATAAATTCTAAATCCTTAGCTTGGTTTGAAGGCCTATCTAAAAATCTATTTTCTGCTAAAACTTCAATTAAGTCTAAACATCACGTCAATCTAAATTTTTAATATACTCAAACTTGTAATAGATATTGATAAGAAATAATCAAAATGATAAATAACAAATGCATAATTATAAAAGTTTAAATTGAAGTATAAAATTATATCATTTCAACAAAAAACAATACTAAACAACATAATAGATTTCACACAGACCAATTAAAGTAATTAAATATAATTAGTCATTTAATATTATATCACTATTATTATAATTTTTATGTGAAGAAGGACAAGCGGGCTGACTTATTAGGTTTTACAAGCTTTTAGAAAAGCTTAAGTCTATCCTGTTTAATTAAAAAGACTATTTTTTAAGCCTTGACTTGGTTTTTTTTATTAAATAGGCCATAAGGAGATTAAGCCATAGGCCCCTAACGAGTAACTTGGCCTATTCTCATCCTTAATTGGACCACTTATTTCATATTATTCTGAATTTCAGATATTCATTTCTAAACATACGCAGAGTATGTTAGTGTTTTACATTGGTGCAATAAATAAATAGTAGTTTTTATATATAGTTTGGAACAATCTTAAACTCTTGAAACTGTTTTTATGGTTGGCAAGGTACATTTTTTAACACCTAAAAATACTGCTTACCTTCTTGGTTGTTGTATAAAATTACCCTGATAGGGTCAACTACCCGTGGCCTTTTGTTGCAGTGGTTGGTTATCAAGTCAATTTTCTATTATTGTACTTCTTGAGTGTGTGCACTACAATGTTGGCATTGATGGCTCCTAGGTAAGTCAGCTTATTTCCTATGCAGTGCTTCCATTTTACGTTGATTAGTCTTTCTTATTCATTTGATGGCGGAGTCTGTGCTCTTTTGTGGTCTTTTTACTGTTAGTGTGTGTTTTTCCACTTCTTCGGTCATGTTTGCCTGCATGCACTACAAGCACGTATCAATTTGGGCCCTGTTTGATAGGATGTAGATGATTGTATGTGATAAATTGAACATGGAATATGGTATTCAATATTAATTATCAGTTCTATGCATTTTATTGTTTTGTTGCATATAAATGTTAGTGAGATATTACATGATATATCTAACTTGTATTTGGTTACCTAGATTTATTGAATGTGATTACATTTTAAATTCCATAAATATCCCTACCAAATTAGCAAAATTACATATATATATATATATATAATATGGGCTGCCATTTTTGGGGCAAAATCATCATTCCATCTAGTAATATGGGTTGCCATTTTTGGCTGAATTACACATCCAACTTCTAAGGTTTGATCCACTATTAAGGTGCCAATTGACTTAGATATTGGATTCATAATTTATTTTGGGCTTAAATTTAACCAACCAAACAAAAACTTGGCCTGTATTAGGCATCTATTATGCCCAATCAAGACTATCAAACGGGCCTAAGGCCCTTGAATAACTAATCCCTTTGTTGGGGTACCATGTGATTTCATTCATGGATTATCACCATATTAGGTGATTTGATCATATGCTGCACTACATTGATTGTAATATTGGAAAACCTTTGATCAATGGAACAAATGATTGTGCAGCCATTGTAGTATGCAACTAAGTTGATTCAATATTTTGTTAGCAATAATTATTTCGTATGTTGGTGGTTTTGGATCGATCGTTTTCGTTGTGTTAAATTTCTATAGGCTTGTCAATGATGTGTAAGTAATAGTTGCCAGCCTACAAAAGTGATGTGTTATATATCTATTGTTTCATTTTAGTCATTAAAATAACTTTTTGGCTGTATTTAATTGGAAAATTAATTAATTTTGACTTTTTAAGTGAAAAATTGTTAGTTTAAAATTTTATGTCATGTCACTTTTTCTTTTTGTTTTTTAAAGAAAAAATTTGCAATTTACTCTTATGAAAAAAATAGGAAAAAAACCTCCTCATTTCGAAAACTATGCACACCGCCTTCCACTCATAATTTGTTTTAATTTAATCCTAATTTTAACATATAAAAACTATATTATCCTTAATTATTTCATTTAATTAATTTATTTTCTTGCAGTATATTTTCATTTATATTCTTTCATCCCCTTTAAATTTGAAAACTTTTTTACTTTTTGTATTTTTATTTCTTTAATTTATTCTAATTTTTTCATTTTTGTATATATTTTTTATACATATAAATATATAATATACAAATATGGTAGTGTGGTGGAGATAAATGTCATAAAACTTTAGTAAATCATTTAGTACTTTTATAGTATAATATATACATATAACGTCAAATATATACATAAATATACTATATGCTTGTATATATTATATATTTATATATGCATATATAATGTTTATATTTATATATACTATATAAAAAAATGATAAAAAGTGGAATAAATTAGAGAAATGAAAGTACAAAAACTAGTTTTTAAATTTAAAGTGGATGAAAGAAAATATACGAAAACATACTTGAAAAAAATAAACAAATTAAATTGAAAACATATGAAAAAAAAGTAAGGATAATATAGTCCTTATATGCTAAAATTAGAATTAAATTGAAGCAAATTAGGAGAGGGACGAGGTATGCATAATTTCAAACTATGAGGATGTTTTTTACCCTTTTTTTATAAGAGGTTTTTTGGCCTTTTTCCATTTTCACAGGGAGTAAAATGCAATTTTTTCTAAATAAAAAAGAAAAATTGATATTGGGACTAAAGTGGAATATAAAACATTAAATTAGAATTAAAGTGGAACATGAAATCTTAAATTAACTATTTTGCACTTTAAAAAGTAAAAATTGATCAATTTTTTAGTCAAATACTGCCGGAAAGTGGTTTTGATGATTAAAATGACATAACATATTAATGTTTGGGATTAAAAGATGAACTTTTAAAAATTAAGGATTAAAGTAATTTTAAAATAAAATTTTAAAAACTAATTATATAATCTGTCTTTTTAATATATTAAAAAGTATATGAGTGCTCAAAAAAATAATTAAAAATTAAAATTTTCTAGAATTACTTGAAGAGAGTATTGTTTCGTTTTTCTTTTCTTTTCTTTTCTTTTTTCCTTGCATTGTTTATGAAAGTAAAGCTTTTTTCTTCCAAATACATAATGTACGAATTGAGCAAGCAAATATGTAGCTCTAATAGAAAAGATCATATTTGTGGAATGGTCGGTCGGAGTCAAGTCATATTTTGAAACTTTCAAGAATTTTCCGCCGGCATGTTTGTATTGCAACGTATCCATTTCGCTGTTTTCCGTAACATTATGTAGACTGCAATCCTATAATTCCTGGCACGATTAATGTTAAAAAATTGACTTGAGTCTAATTTAATTTTAAAAATTAGTTCAAGAAATTAAGATCATTTAAAAAATATATAAAAATTATAATTTATTTATTTTATTGATGTGAAATATTAATACATCCTATGTATGCTCAGAAATAAATATTTAGAGTATAAAATAATAGTGTGAAATAATATAAAATAAGTGGCTCAACAATACTGAGTAATCTAACATCGAAAATGGGTGGCTTTGATACTATGTTAAAAAATGAATTTTGGGCTTAACTCAACTTTAAAAGCTAACGTAAAAATTGAAAATTATCCAAAATCATATATAAAGATAACAATTAATTTATTTCATGATATAGACACTAACAACTAAGAAAGGGATAAACTATTTTTCTACTTTTTCTCATTCATCAGCGTAGATTCTGAATCTCAACGAGCTTCTATCAGTGAAACTGTCAAACCATTAACAGAGCAGATCTCGTGTTTACTTTGTCCTGGACTTGCTCTAATTAAAGTCCTTCGGCAAATAAAAGCAGGATGTTTCGGAGATGCCAGTACTGCTTGTTCATTATTCAACATGGCATCAACATCCGATATCATAGGTCGGAAGGCTGCATTTTCTTGAACACAAAAGAGACCATTTGAATGTATCTCGACAGAATACCAGAGAAGGAAGAAGGGACGTCCAATGTAGGATCAATAAACTCAAGCAAGCAATTATGATTCCACATATTCCAGGCCTGAATCCAGCAATGAATTCATAAATTTAGGAACATCGGCTGATTTCTTATAAATTTAGATGTTTGAGCGCTTACATATCCCAGAAGACTAAGATAATCAAACCGTAAAAGCCTGTATTCTTCTTTCCGCTGATAATCTCCAGCATCAGTACTCCAAATGCAAAGACATCAGATTTTATGGAGAACAGTCCTTCCATGGCGTATTCAGGGGACATATAACCGCTGCATTTGGACAAAATGTAATTCATCAGGGAATAGTTTGTGAAAGAACGGATGAGAAAGTTACATTTTTCACTTACTAAGTACCAACAATTCTATTAGTATTTGCTTGCTAGTCATTTCCTCCAAAAATTCTTGCCATGCCAAAATCAGAGATTTTGGGGTTCATCTCAGCATCAAGTAGAATATTACCAGCTTTTAGATCTCTGTGAACTATTCTCAATCGAGAATAATGGTGGAGATATAGAAGCCCTTGAGCAATTCCTTCGATGATCTGAACTCGTCTCATCTAGTCCAATAATTCTTTCTTGGCTGGTTCTGTAAGAATTCTATGTTAGCAGCAGCAACTGTGGATTCTGATAGAAGATGAAGGCAAATAAATAAGAGTGTTCGTGGAAAAACAAACCAAAGAGGAAAAAATCTAAGCTTTTGTTGGGCATATATTCATAGACTAATATCTTTTCATCATTTTCAATACAACATCCCAAGATCCCAACAAGATTCCTGTGCTAGAGTTTGGCTATCAGTTCTGTCTCATTTCGGAACTCCTCTAATCCTTGTCTGGACCTTCTAGAAAGCCTTTTTACTGCTACAAATTGTTTGTTGAGTAATTCTCCCTGAAATAGTGATGAAAGAGTACTAGTTTATACTTCATAATGTCGAAAAGAAATTAGATAGATTGTTAAACCAATCAGTCTGCTGAAATAAGCAATACCTTGTAAACAGGTCCAAAACTACCCTCTCCCAGCTTGTTTCTGATGCAAAAATTATTAGTTGCCATGACTATGCTAGAAAAACTAAAGATTGGCAACTCATAGTTGTTATTCTTCGCTTCTCTGGGACTATTTTTCTTATTTGCCGGTCCATTTAAATTCAAATCAAGTAGCAGTAGATTTTGATGTGCTCCCTGAGAGCCTGAACAGATAGGAGAAGAGATACTGATCAGCGTGAAATGCAATATGAAATTTCTTTGCACCTAAAGTGCTTTTGAGTTTTTGCCAAAAATAACATAAGAAAATACTGCATACGAGTATCACAGCACTTATGCCCCCACCCAACGCCAGAGGGAGTACATATCTCTTCCCTGAAAAGTCAGAAACATGCAGTTAGTAAACTTGCGGATTGTTTTGAGTATCATAGTAACTCAAAATCTCTAACCTTGACCAGATTTTTCAGTTGAAGACACAGCATCCATTCTGACATACAAATCACCACCAGCAGAATTGTTTGGTAATCTCTCTAAATCCAGCAAATCTCCCGAAAATAATGAGCATGCTCCTTTGTTAGTGAAGGAATAAGCAAAGCACGAGCAATTGACTCTGCAAGCATAGTTGCATATATCGGACCTTCCAACTTGAAGTGATTCAGGGTTTTCAGGCAATCTAATGTTGGACATCTCTAAAAATCCATTTTCATCAGAACATAATTTGGGGTTGTTTCTCAAACACCCACCAGAAAAGTTCGCAGATTCCCAATCATATATAGCTTGTGGTGTAAACCCTCTTAAACAGCCACCAGCTGGTGAAGCAGTGAGATCGCATATTGCATTAAGTCCACAAGAAGCGTAAAGTTTGCAAAAATTAGAAGGTTGCGCCCAATAAGTACTCCAGGCCTGGTTGCCTTCAACCCATACAAAATGCATCATTCGCCCCACAGAGTCCACAACAATCCTGGAAATAACCGATTCGTCGAAAACATTGTATACTAAATACGCAGAGTCGCTCCCTGAGACGTAGGAAAAATTGTAGAAGTTTTGGTTGTAGGAAAGTGAACTAAAAGTCCCTCCTTGCCAAACCCCGCTCCTCCATAGTTTTTCTGATTTGTTGTTCTTTATAAAAAGTTCACTTCCTCCATTTGGTTCCATTCCTAGTGAATAAGCGCCTGTGGAAGGGTCGTTTTGATTCCTCCAAGAAACTAGTTTTGCTTCTACATCAGAAAACCATCGGGATCCAATTCTATTTGCGACCCAAACAAAGGTAAAGATTGCCGTTTGACATTTCTAATCGCGAACTATTATAGAAAGAGTAAGAGATGGGGATATTTCTATTTGCGACCCAAACAACTGTTCGGGCTGAGATGTTTCTGTACCATATACCAACATAAAGGTTGCTCGAATTACCTGGAGCGAAGAAGCCCAGTTCAAACCTTCCCTCTTTGGACACTATTGTCTCGTTTGCAATGAGAGATTGGCCTGTTGATATGGTGTCGGACCCAATGCAGAGACGACCATAAAAGAGGATGGAGATGTGAAGGACAAAGAAGAAACATATAAACACGAATCTCATTGATCTTCCCGCAACCATTGAAGCTATTGCTGGATAATCCAATGGAATCAAGTTTCACTCTATGTTAGGTGAAAACGAGAAGTCACAAGCATTCTCCAGTGCAGTCCCATGTCGACGAAATTAGCTAAAAAGGTTGTCCTTTTCTGACTTGGAATCAATCGAACAGTATCATTCGGGGACGGTAGGATCTTAAACAGACGGAAGTCAACCAATGACAAAATACCCAAAAAAAAAAAAAACCCAATGACAAAATACCGACAAATATTTACACTTTGTTTGGATATGTTTTATGTTTGATTTTATTATATGTTTGTTATGTATTTTGGGAGAATAAATAATGAAGGAATTGTGAGAAAATGTGAAATGAAGGTTGGAAAATGTGATTGATGTTTGGTTATTATTTTTAAAAATAGTAAAAAATGGAGTTTGGAAGGTTTGATACGTTTGGATATGTTTTTTAGGAAATATTTTTTATTATAGATGTCATATCATTATTTTTGTGTTGGTGTTTGGGGGTGAAAATTGATATTAAAGAATTTTTTTAATTGTAAGGATATTAATTAAAAATATTATGTATATATATATATGTATATGTATTGAAGGGATATGATTTTGTTGTAAGTTTGTAAAGATTTATATAATGATTAAGTGGGTTGCATTATAATATTTTATGAGTTTTATTTGTTAGTTGAAATTTATTTAATTGTAATTCTTATTATTAACATTAATATTAAAATTAAATTTATTATTATTATTGTGGTTGTTGTTGTTGTCGTCGTCGTCGTCATCATCATTATTAATAATATACTTACCCTAACTATTAGTATTAATATTAATATTACCATTATTATTATTATTACTAGTAGTAGTAGTAGTAGTAGTAGTAGTAGTAGTAAAGTGATGATGTCATGGTGTGTGTGGTAGGCAGTGTGGGTGTGAGGGGGAGAATGTGAAATTAAAATGAGATTTATAAAATAATGGGAACGGCCAAGGGGTTTTATGATATTTGACATGGTGGAAAAGGGAGGCCATCTTTGGCCTTGTTTGCTCGGAGTGATAGCATTCTGTGGGTAACGCAAGCAAACAAACCTTTAATATTGTTATTACTGTTATTACTATTACGCTTTATTTTGTACAATTTTCTGTGTTATATTGAAAATCAAGTTGTATATATAGATACTTTGACAAAAAATGTGACAGAAATGCAAAAAAAAACAAAAACAAAAACAAAAAAACAAAAAAAATGTAATTAAAACTTAATCGTGCTTGAATATGGGGGTGGGAGAAATTAATAATTACGATATATGAATATGAACAATTGCAATAGAATTAATAAATTATAAAGTACAATGTAGAATAGAACGAACATAAATATCGTACCATGCATCCTCGTCGTACCTGGCTGAATTTAAAAATTGAAGTTTCTAACATTACTACTTATGTGTGCAAATGATCCATAGCATATAAATGAAACATCATGATAGGAGTCAGTAGGGAGGGTCAACAGAGATGGAGCCTTCACGTATGCATGAAATTATTGAACTTGAGTAGCGGGTGCCGATGCATCTCATGTCGACCTACCATCAGATAGGTTGGTTGCACTACCTTCAACAAATATGTACCGTAGTGGGAGGTATAGGAGCTCTTCGAATACACAAAAATAGCTCTGCCTAATAGTCTCCTGCACGAGGTACATTACAATTTTCAATAAGAATCGTTATCTGTATAGATATGTATGCTACATTATGTAAAATGAAGAAAATGGTAAATTTAACTTACATTCCCAACATGCACTACCATGGTGTCGATGTTGTAATGCACTCCAGGTATAGTCATGTACTCTATAAATGAATAGTAACAACTATGCAGTTGCTGAATCTTCATTTTCACCTCCTCAACTATCTTTTTCCGCCTGAATGTCCTGGACAGACAGTGTGCAACATGGGAGCACTCATCTATAAGCACTTCCCTATTAGAGATGTCGCGGAATGGCACAATATTCATCAAGTAAGTGATGAGGACACCCTTCTCTTGAGGCCCCTAATGGGGATTATGAAATATACCATGTGCAGGCACGTTACGAGTTGGTCGTGTCCCATTGGACAATCCTGGTATAGTCTGTGGTCATACTGTTAGTATCGTGATCCGTGTAATAAATAAGTTACAATAAATTTAATATTAAACTGACTATATCCATTCATTATGTGTAATACACACAACCAACATAAATATGAAGTAGATTAGTACATTCTAACATTATAGGGTATAGTGAGTCTGAGCATAATAATAATACATTGCATAATACAATAAGATCAAGATGATGTAGGTGGTTGGTTCGGTGTGTGACCTGTTCTAACTTAGCTCGTGTGAGGCAAGCTACGACGTCTCGATAGCCTCGTGCCAATTCATTGGACAATAGCAGACCATGATGTAATTAGGCTAATTGTCGAACCCCTATCGATGCTGCCATCCGAGCTAACGGGCATGTTTGCTTTAACCCCAGTCGATCGAGAACATGGGATGTCAGGCCTAGATGACCCGTACAATTGCAAAGAACTACGTCATCTGCCTGAACCTGATAGCCTGCATATGCGTTCCTATCGACCCAACAATTGATCATCACATTTCTCAAGTTGGCGCAGGTAAGATATATTTCGTTGTAGTGTGGCACACGGTGTAAAGATCTCAGATAGGAGGTCTTATCTAATCTCTGCATACAACCAATAGCACTCAGCAAGTTGGTACCTTTGCGCACATATTATAAAGATAATCTTGCTAGGGAACCACATATAATTATACAAAATCATAACTTATAGATGGTCCTGCATACTATTCTGACCGCTTGGAGCTTGGTCACATGTGAGTAAGCACAAAAATATCACCAGTTGATGGCTCGTAGAAGACATCTGAATTTTTTACGATGGCCTTCATTGTGTCATGGCACTCCTTAAGGTCATCGAATTTCTCTCTTATAAATTCTACCGTGTATGGACGTTGAAAGTGCCTATGAAGTTTGTTAGCTATGTTGGGCATGCATATTTTCATGTACAACTCATTTGTCAACGAGTCCGTTGTGGCAACATCAAGAAGCATATGCATGAACCGCTCCTTAACGTTGAGGGCCCATATATTTGCCATGTTATTGCTGGCATCACCCACCGATGCATCTCGAGATGTACCTGCATAGTTTGGGAACCATATCAAGAAGGAATGAGTACCTACATATAACATATAAGTACTATGCAATGTGGCACGACTAAGAGGTTAATGCTGCTTATACATACCTGATACCTCCTCAGGTTTGGTGTCTGCCTATATAAAGCTACGTGGGTGCCCAAGTCCAGCGGGGCATCTAAAAAAATAATGTCCATAGCTCCTCTCTGTCGTGGCCATATTGATTCGCATGGGGTCGACACTGCATGCATATATTAGGGGATCATACTTACTCATTCTTCAACAAACCCATTACAATAATCTCATTGCAACTAAATCAAAATAATGAACATTTAAAACTTCAATACACACTTGGAGATGTAAATAAGTTCTGAAAAAGGACACACGCATTAACATACATACAACATTCTAAGTTAGCATTTCAAACTCAACATAAAGTCATTAATGCCTCTCGGCCCACATCTATTGTGCTAGACCATCTCAGAATTCAGTTTGTGCCTATATGTTTTGTTGGTTCGAGTGACCACAGTGGTACAAGGTTTCCCAGTTGGGGTCAAGTTTGTGGTCTGGTGTCATGAATATGCTGTCATCCCAACTAAACTTATGGATGAAATTATACAACGGATAACATGTAATGACAATATCAATTTGTCGGGCGACAATGTAGTTGGGCATATCCCAAGCTAGAATTGGAAACCTCTTCTTAAGAATCCTGAAGGTACATTCTTTGGTATTCCTAAGTCGAGCGTGGTGATGGTTGAACAGTTCCCTTGGCCCACTGTATATGGGGGTACCATCAAATTATTATAGGTAGTACCGAGACTGTCTATATGGGGATAAAAAGCATATATAGTTCGTGAATCCAACATCGATGAGTTAATATTTTTCTAAATGAGGATTGTTAATTTTTGTTAGGGTGGGCTGGGTAGTAGTTGAACAATATAAATATTATATGACACATATATACAAATATGTACGGTTATTATGATCGATTCATGATACCTGGTGGTGGAAGTGGAAAGGCAAGGTCACTTTGGATGGCGTTTAGCAAAACTTGTGCATTATTGGCACTACTCTCCCAACCTGCATACACATACATAAACATTTGGTCAAAGTTGGATATTGCAAGGACATCTTAAGAGACATTCCCTTTTCGAGATCGATATGCATTTTGTCTGCGAGCATGTACCCAGGCACACACTGATGTACTATTGATAGCCCCCATGGCACCTTGCAAATCAAATGTGAGCAGTTCATGTACGACAACTCATTACATGGATTTTGTAGTAAAGGTTGATCCTTTATCTATTTCATACCTGAAAATATGGGAAGAAGTTAGGATTGGATTGAAACTGATTGGGCACCTCATTAAAATTTAGGGGAGTTATGAGCTTAGGCGCTAACATATTCAGTTCCCTAATCACACGACGTACATGGCGGTTGATCATCTCCAATGAGTGTTAGAAACATTCCATGCTATTCCTCTATCTCTGATGACATCTAACAGTCTGCATAAACATTGCCACCTCTTCAGTTGGTGATACCTGGCACTATTGTGTTTGAGATAACAGCCTACGACTGGTTAATTCTTGGACTAGTCTAATGAAGGTAGGCTTTGTCATGCGCAGGTTATTATAGAATCATTCAGGATGGCCATCCATTATCTCGCCAACTTAATCTATTCTGCGGAGCATAGATGTGTTATGTGGCATTTTGTCAGTATACAAATTAGGCAGTAAGACATCTGCGATGAATAATACATCATCTGCATCATCGGATACATCATTGCTAGATGTGCTTGGTGATCCGTTGCTGAACTCCAACTCATCATCCTATGGTGGTGTCGAGCTCAATCTATGGTCATCTATTTTAAGAAACCAGTAATCATATGCAATGTAAAATAGTATGGCATATCACTATGCAGAATAAGCAAGCACATAGTAAAGCATCCTTACAACAGGGGATAACGAGTTATCAAAATTAGTGACCAATAAGTTTGAACATACAAATGCATAACACGAAGTGAATAGAAAATCCATAGATCCCACAAATAAGTAGTAGATGTAATAATAGATGCAGTATCGAACGATGACAAGGGAAAATGGAGAAGGTGCTACTTGCCTAGGGATTCAATCTAGATGCGCCTCTCTCTCTATCATTAAGTCTGAGGAAAAAACTTCTCATCATAGCACTTTGAAAAGCATTGATAGCCTTTCCAAACGAGTGGCCTGGTAGGCCTTCAATGCGCTTCAATGCATCAACACACTTGGCAATTAAGGTATGGGCTTTAGGTCTAATCCTCTCAGACTTGGCATCCATCATGCTATCTAATTTTTGTAGGACATTATCTAAGCGATCCTATCTATCTTGGGCATAGAACTTCACTTCTTTACCCTTTCTCCATCATCATGAACCCTCCTCATGGGTACTTGCTGTGTCATCAAAGTCATCACATGATGAAGTTGTGCATTTTGACCCACCAATACTGCCTTGACTCATATTGTCTCTCCCACTTAGATTACTGTCAATATCTAGATGGGGCTAAGTGGAGGACTCGACATTGGAACTCTATGCAACATTCTTCGAGAATATCTCCATACAATGATCATAACAAGATAAGCCATGGTCCATCAACAAGGATTAATCTGGGTGCTTGTATAGAAATTAAAACAGCAACATTAAATAAGGTATTAAACAAGGTGTACAAAGATAAGACAATAAATGTACCGAGAGCCAGTAGGTAATGTGATCCTCGCCACCCGTGATCGTGTTTCGATCATAATCTCAATCGTAGCCTATACCATTTGTTATCAATGAACGAAACAATCACAACGATGCATGGAATCTATTCTATTTTTGCTTCAGTTGGTTCACAGTGTACATATATGAGGGTTGTAGCTCAACATTCATCTTATGGCAAATCTTATTCCATGTGTACACCAAGAATGTGGTGGAAAGAAGCTAACCAACTTGGTATTCCTCATAGGCAAACTCAATCAACAATTTTTCATTTATGAATGGCCATTGCACATTTCCTGACCTAACACCCCCAGTTTGAGTACTCTAAATACTGTAATCTCCATAGCTTGGACTATGACCGTAAGGATCCATCTATAAACTGGGTTATTGCACAAAACCAATATATGAATTACATTGATACCAATATGTGAGCATAAGTACTATATAACACATGGCTAGCAAAATATTTTCCTGAACTAGCGCGAAAGAGTGGGGCCTAGATTCTATTATGGAATGGATATCTCATACTAAGTTTTTTGTGAACTCTAAATGCTTACTCATATGTGCACAAAAATTGCACATATTTTATATAGGTTGTGGTATTGTAATAAAGCTATTGTATTTGTTATTGGAGTAGTGACAATTACCATAATAGTGGTATTTAATTACCAACTTTACTTATGAATTTTAAGGTGCTTTACACCAAAATACTGAATAAATCAATTTATATATTCCACATCCACAAAATGTAAGAATGATACAATGAACATTAACAAACTCTTATTTACATACCATACATTTCTATATAGGACAACATTGAGATTAAAACATATAGTCATAAATTTTTAATTAACAATTTATCAATGCAAGGGCAATTTTCTACATTATAATATTATCAGGTGTAGCACAAAATATTGTAATTATGAATATGAACATAAAATTTGTTGAAATTTAATGGATGTAAACAATAAGAGGTAAATAGTGAGAAAGGAAGGGGTTCTTCTCTTACGCTTTGGGGCTTTATTTTTTCCCTAACCAATAACAAAATTATCAAAACACATGCACATTCCCAATTTTTCTCCCCGGCCATCTATGATTTTTTTACCCAAAACCCCCCTCATAATTCACCCAAAAAACTCTACATCTTAAAAAGCACCCCTACTCCCTCATTTTCTCACTTCATCTTTCACATCACTCATCATTTCTCACTCTCTCCCTTCACTCATATATACATATATATACGCACACATACATATATATTTATGAAAATATTAAAATGTTACTACTTCAAATAATTCTAAAAGTTATATTTACAAATTTAATTAAACCAAGTATCGAGATAATTAATTAAATCTAATTAATATTTTATTTACTAAATAATATACTAAGTTAATTAAATTATGAATGAAATTAAATAACCGCATGGTTATATTTAATATTCAAAGTATTAATTACACATTATATTTATTTATTTAACAAATAAATTAAATATTTTAATTTGATATAATAAATAAATTAATCATCTTACAGAAAGCTGCATCTTCACTGCATATTAATGTTCACATTTATTTTAAATTATTATAAGAAATCAATGATAGTGTGATGTTTATCTAATAATGTATTAAGTTTAATGAATTAATATTAATACAATTAATATAATTATCGAAAAAACTATAAAATGAAGTAATTTTTTTATACTTACTATGTAACTTATTTATTAAATAATTTTATTAATAATGCTATTAGCTTATATTTATAATTGAGGTAAAATTATAATTTCATAAATAATTAATGGTTTATTAATACATTCACAAAAATATACATTTTAAAATAAAGCACCAATTCAATTAATTACATATCATTTTATTACAATAACATATCAATTATTACATATATATACACACATATAATCCAACTATGAATATACACAAATACATACATTTATAATAAATTAATTAAAAAATCACTTTCATTTTACAAACCCAACAAAAAAATAATTGATTTGACATCAATAGCAAAATTTGTCTCTCATAAAAACATGAAGAAACAAATAACTCATTCTCAAATTATTATTCATATTTCCCAAAAAAAAAAGAAACTCTTAGCACATTTGCCAAACATTCAGAGAAAAACCCATTCCCCCAAATTTTTTTCTAGAAAATAACCAAAACATAGGAGAACAAGCCCTAAGCGATAATTATATGAACACATTAGTAACCATCAGATATATTATATATCTACATACTAGGGGTGTTCATCGGACCAAACCGAATCGAAGAACCCGATCATCCAAATCAAACCAATATAATTGATTCGATTTTGGATCAGGTTATCGGGTTTGATCGGGTAAAACCCAATCACTTTTGGTTTGGTTTTTGGATTTCAGGTTTATTAACCTGACCCGACCCAATAATTTAATTAAAATAAATAAATTAGTTTTTATTTCCTCTTTTGTTTTAACTTATATTTCCCCAACCCAAGTCCCGACATTCACTTATTCTCATTTCTCAAAATTTTTTCCCTTTTTCAATTTTCCCCAACAAAGCCCTAATTCCCCTCTCTCTCTTTATCAATTGCTATCAGCTTTCATCATTTCTCATTGCCATCTCTACTCTCCATTCTTTAGCTTTCAAGCGTACACAGTACGTCACGATGCAGGCATGCAAGTAGCCCTTGATAGACACCCCACACGTAGGTACACTATCCACCAGCGGCCAGCCCGCATCCTTTCCCCAATCGGCAATCACCGCTAGTAATAGTAGGATTTTTTCTTCTGCAAGTTGGGATAAAGGTTGATTTTCTTCTCCTCATGTTTATATATTTATTTTTATCTTTTTGTGTTATCTTACTTAATGCCTCTACTTACTCTTTTCTTTCTTTAATCTTCAATAGTATATGGATTCTTTATAGAAATTTTGTCATTTTTTTTGTTTCATGGTGGATAATGATTAAATTTGATATATACTTGTCTCTTGGTAGGATATATTGCCACTATATCTTATGTTTGTCATGTGCAGCTTGATATTTATATATATATCTTTCCCTGTTCAGACTCCCATGATTGTTGTTTGCCTTAGTTGCTGTTAGATGGTCATGTGTATTGGAGTTGATATTAATTTTTCTATCCTAAAAACTGATTCAACAGACCCTGTTTATGAGCAAAGTATATCATTGGACACCTTAGAATTTATAAGTTTTGAGTGATTCTATTTTTTTCTTTGTATATTATATCATGACTAAAAGTATGGAATTTAATTTGAAAGGTGATAGCTTAATGAAAAAGACTAACAAATCTTTTAGTCTTTCTCCTATTCTAAAACTTTTTCTGGAGCTTTGGTAATCGAAATTATTTATAGGTAAAATTGATACATTTGTTGCTATAAAGTATTCTAAATCTATTTCATTCCATCAAATATCTGCCAATATGTTTTTTTATGATAAAATTTGGGTATTTAGTATTAATTAATGCATTATAAAAACTTACATGTCAATTGAGATTAATGCTAAACCTTAGTATAGAAATGATTTTGACTCTTAATTTTTAATGAAACTTTTTATTCTAATTAAGTTAACACCATTTTATTTTTATGAAAACATCTAGCAATTGTTTCTCTCCTAGTTTATTCTTTCTTGCCTATTTGGTTATAATTACTTGAAGCTATATATAAAGTTGTTTGATTTGAGTTTATCTAATCCATGACTTTTTTATTTTTCTTTTTTCTAGGCTTCTCAAAACCAACAAATGACAAGAGAAGATGAGGTTGAAACTCAAAACACTAGTGCAACTCAAGTTGGAAGTACTTCAACTCCAACAACAATGTCAAAAAGTATTGACATTCAACAAGAGTCTCTATCACAAGATCCATCACAAACTCCATCCCAAGTAGAAGAAGCTATTCAAGATTCTTCATTAAAAACAGAGGTACAAAAAAGAAAACCATCACTTTGAATGCTTGGGCTCATTTTACTAGAGAAAAGGATAGGGCTATTTGCAATTATTGTCAAAAATCTTATGCATACAATAGTAGTAGCCATGGAGCGACAAACTTGCTTAAACATTTGAAAGTTTGTGAAAAGAATCCCAATAGGGCCATTGATAAGAAGCAAAAAATAGTTGTTATTGGCAAGCAATGTGAAGATGGTCTTAATACCACTATTAGCATGAAACTTGTAGAGTTTAATCAAGAAAAGTCTCGATTAGCACTTGTCAAGATGATAGTTGTTGATGAACTTTCTTTCAAGTTTGTTGAGAATCAAGGGTTTAAAGATTTCATGACTGAATCTCAACCAAGACTTAAGATTCCTTCTCGTCTCACTATTGCTAGGGATTGTATGCAATTGTATAGACTTGAGAAAGAGAAGTTGAAATGCATGCTTTCTAAAAATCGTCAAATGATTTCTCTTACAATAGATACTTGGACTTCAATTCAGAATATGAATTATATGTGTGTGACTGCTCATTTCATTAATGATGAGTGGGAAAATGAATAAGAAAATCTTAAGTTTTGGTTTGATTGCTAATCACAAAGGTGAAACTATAGGAAAAGTTTTAGAGAAATGTTTGAAAGATTGGGGGATTCTAAAGATTTGTTGTGTTACCGTAGATAATGCAAATGCTAACAACTTGGCAATTGCATATTTGGCTAGAGGCATGGGTGATTGGAGTGGTACTACTTTATTGAATGGGGAGTTCATGCATATGAGATGTTGTGCTCACATTTTGAATTTAATTGTTGTTGATGGATTGGAAGAAATAGATTGTTTCATTAGTCGGGTAAGGGCCTCATGTAAGTATATTAAGTTATCTTCAGCTAGATTGGCTACTTTCAAAAGATGTGTACAAGAGGCAATATAACTTGCAAGGTAATGGTAACCCTTGATGTGCCCACGAGGTGGAATTCCACTTATTTAATGTTAGATGTTGCTGAAAAATTTGAAAAAGCATTCAAGCAACTTGAGTATGATGATCCTTTCTATTTGATATCCCTTGATAATGAAAGAGGAACTCCTACTAGCTATGATTGGAGTCGTTCCCGAGTGTTTGTGAAGTTTCTAAAAATTTTCTATGATGCTACTCTTTCATTTTCTGGGTCATTGCATGTTACCTCTAACACTTTCTTCAACAAGTTGTGTGATATTCAAAAGCAATTGAATAAGTGGAGGAAAAGTGATGACATAATGTTGCAAAAGATGGCAACAAATATGAAAGTCAAGTTTGATAAATGTTGGGAAAGTGATGGGAATTTGAATTATCTTTTATTTATGGCTGTTTTTCTTGATCCACATTACAAGTTAGAATTTGTTGAGTTCTGTTTTAATCAAATGTATGGTGCCAAAAAGTGCAAGCAAATGTTGACAAAGTTGAACAATCTCATACATAAATTGTTTGACCATTATATGGCATTATATCCGATTCCTATGGACATTGGTCACTCTAGTTGCTTAGCCTCAAATGTGGACTCGCAATCTCATGCTTGTAATGATGATGATGATGATAATGATGATGGTTGGGAAGATGAATTTCGATTAAAAGTGAAGAGAAAACAAGGTGAGGTAAAAAGGAATGAACTAGATAGGTACAAAGAGGATGATGTTGAGGAAAACTTTAATGGATTTGAAATTTTGAAATGGTGGAAAGGAAAAACAATGAAGTATTATGTTCTCTCTAGTATGGCAAGGGACATATTGGCTATTCCAGTTTCTACTATATCATATAAGTCTGCATTTAGCACTAGTGATCGAGTTCTTGATCCATTTTGTAGTACCTTGCATCCCACCACTATTGAGGCTTTGATTTGCACTCAGAACTGGTTGAGAGCGCCTCATAAGCCAATTGATGTTAGAGTTGAGATGAAAGAAATAGAGAAGGTTGAATAAGGTAATGAAGACTTGATAATTTGTCTTTCTTTTGCTTAAATTACTCATTTTACTAATTGATGTTTTTTAACCATCTTTGATGTTTATTGTAGAATTGTTTGGATTAACTGAGGATGCTTGGCCGAAATTTGATGTTTGACTAGAGAAATGGAAGTTCAATGTAAAATTTTACGACTCTATTGAAGCTCTTCATGTTATTAGAGTATAATGTAAAGATAATTAAGCATGCATGAATCTAGGAAAAAGATCAAAATCAAATTTGTTGGTTTAGTCTTTCATTTTGTTAAGCTTTGCTACAATGGTACAGGCTTCAAGAACAATGCAAAGCATTTTGTACAGTCTTAGATTAGTTTTGCTCTTCAGATTGTGGATGTTGATTTCAAGCTCTCAAGTCTCATCACCCCAAGGCACTTGAATTGGAGATGCTTTGTAGAAGTTCATTATCTCACATTTTGAATAAGCTTGATAGGCTCCAATGTTTAGTTCAAGCTTCTTGTATTTGGTTGGGCATAAAGAGATTTCTATCTTCCTTTATTTGTATTTTGAGATGAACACAAATTATGGCTTTTTTTTTTCTGTATTAATACTTAATATTCAACTTAGATTTGGAATTGAAATTTTATATCATCAATTATGTTTTTTTTTTCTTTCATATTTCCCCCCTAAACTTGATTACCCGAACCGAACCAATCCGAACCAATTAAAAATAATTGATTTGGATTCATTTTCTCCCCAAACCCAAACCAACCCGATCCGTGAACATCCCTACTACATACTATGTATTTATTAATACTTTATGTTTTTTTTACATAGCTTCCATATTAACAATGTGTATTTATAATAATTTATGCATGGAATAAATTCATGGATTACTTAATTAGGTTTTATATTCAAGTTATTACATTGTATATGCATTTATTTGAAATCCTGAATTTGTTTTACTATTATTTTATTTTTTTCATAGACTTTAAAGTACATTTGTGTACGAATGTTTCATTATATATACATTAATACACATATAAATAGATAAACGGTTTAGAACAATATCCCACATACACATTTCTATAAACGCATACTCTATTTTACTATATTAATAATAGCGTTTTTTTTTACTATTACCTTGTCAATATTTTTTATGTACTAGTAAAACGTTTTAAACGGTTGGATGCAATTACTTTTTTAATTTATACATAGTATACAATCAATGTATTATACTGACCAGTAATGAAAATCATATCTCATATAAATATTATAAAATGCAAAACCCATAATAGTGTACGCCAAAAAACCATACTTGAGTATGCCTATTGTTATTTACAGTCTTTGGTACAAATAAGCCACCGTATGAAATGGTATATTTTGATATATTTTTATTCTTTATTTTTGTTGCTGCAATTTTCCCGTTCTATTCTTCAACTATTGGCACACCGAATTTTATTACATTTATCTTAACATTATAAAGAGTGAGGTAATGTTTAATTCAACTACATGCGAGACTTATGCCAACAATATTATTTAAAATTGGTGTTACACAAACACAATGCATCAATATAGTTTACATAGAAAAAATTTCAATATGTATATATTGTCAAAATTAAATGCAAGTTACATTGGATAGCACTTAAGTTTAAATTACCAATACTATCATTCCACTAAACAAAAATATAACTATCCCGTAGCCATGCGCCCTTACTATAAGATGAAGCATTCAGAAAGAAAAAAAAAAGACATTGATAATTAATTTGTTATAATGTCCAATGACAATAATTCATCTTCTTACTTTGAGTACCTATAAATGAAGGGCCTTTAATTGCTATTGAAAGAGGCGAGTGAAGCAACAGTTTTAGTCTCATTCTATGAGATTCGCACTGTGGGGACGAAGGTGCGAAGTGAGGCACCAATACAACCTCCTCTCCCACAATAAGTCAGAAACATTCAAGTTCAGATAGCTTCGTTGCTCTGAAATTATTTTTTTGGGTTAAAAAACTTTTAAAAAAAGGGAAAAACAATACCAAAAAATAGAAAATGTGAGATTTAGTAATTTGGGACCACACTCACAAGAAATGGGGTGATCCACTTAGATGCCCAATCTCTAATTTCTTTAATGAATGTGGTCACTCCTATCCAAAAGAAACCAAAGACAACCAATTTATTTGACATAATGGTACTCAATGAATTTTCCCAACAAAATGAATACACACACAGCCAAGAGGCACAATGTTGAAAAAATGACAAGGTGAATTATACACTAACAAGAATAGAAAGCTGAAACCCCAACCAAATTTAAGTCAAAAAGATACCTTAGGGGAACTATTACATACATAGTATACAGCGGACAACAACCAAATCAAAGGGATGTATACTAAGCTAACAGTAGCAGTGATATTATTCACTGCAGAGGGAAGAGGGACATCACAAAGAACTATTTCACCCCTAAAAAAACTGCAGGGTATAAGGAAAGCAATAGAGGAGAAGAGGACACTAACCGAAGGATGGAGTGACCACATGTTTAGGATTGCCACCACACTGAAATAGGTTGACTGAAGAACGAGGAAAGGAATTGCACAGGTTAGGATAAAACTGGGTAGAATAAGTCTGCTACAGGGCCATGACAAATAGACCAGAAACATTTTATTGATGGTTAACAACCATCATGTTAGATATTATGTGCAGCATACAAAAGTTGCAATATGGAGTAACACTAGCAAGCAATTTAAAAATAGGCCTATACATAATCAAGACTCGATACGAGTCCTCAAACAAACAAATCCTAAATATTCACCATGAGAGAATGACTTACTTCTCCATTTTAAGCATGGAGAAACCCCAAGCGTGATGCTAGAATAACTACAAACTCAATTGCCATCATCAACTTCAAACAAGTAACATAGGGACAGTAAAGTCACAAGGATGATGCTAATTAACCTTCTCATATAAGCACACATAGGGCAGAATAGTACCAAAGGAAAGGCATACCATATTGCATAGACAAAAATTAGAGATAATCACAAAAAATGTAATGGATGACAACTTTAAATGGTAACAAAACACAATCACAGAAATTGCTGGTGACATAATTTTAACTTACTGAGGAGCTACCACTAGTTGGAGTTGGTGAACCTATGGGAGAGCTGGTCAGGGACTTAAATGTGGGAACAATGATGGAGAAGTTGTCCCTAGACTCGCTAAAAGAAGCTTCAGAATGCATTTCCATAATAAATAACAAAAATTGCTAAACTTCAAATGAACTAAATCATAGTGCTGGGGTGTTAATAAGAAAAGCTTGGCTTTACCTACCATTTTTCTAGATTTACATAGGAAAAGAGGTGAATGGATACACCTTACTTGGCTAGTGGAGTGGTGCAGAAGTTTGTTTAGGTAAGAGAACACCTTTTTTTTCTTCACCAAGGATATTATGTACAGGTAGTGTGCTAGTGTGGGAACTTGTGAAAGCTTGGGTGCAATGGATAGAGGAGTATGAAGATATGGTGCACATCAATAATTATAAAGCTCATTCATTATTTTGACATGACTACACCCAACTAGGCACAGAAAATAAAGAAGGTAGTAATGAACAGTTGTCAAGATTCCTGGACATAACACTGAAAATGTACGATGCCATAAGTAGGATTCCAACATGAACATAAATGGATGCAGCCTTAATAAAGTTCAAGACTGCCACACAGTCACAAGTGCCAACCTATGATCAGTATGCTATTGTTGATAAATATATAAGTGTAGAACATATTGAACAACAATGCACATAACTGAGCAGCAAAATCATCAGATTTTGAAGATTTTGGAGGGGGACTGTAGTTTGTCTCAGAGATAGAGAGAATGAATTTATTGCAATTAAACAAATTCCTAATGTGAGTAAATAGAGAGATAATATTCTAAGTACATATAGTCAAGCAAGATGATAGCATTATTTATGCCGAACAAATAATTCAAAGCAATATCAACAACTTTAGTCAAGAATACACATTATTTGGAATTGAATTTCATGTGCTTGTAGTGTGCTAGTGTAGGAAATTGTTGAATTGTGGCAGTTAAGAGGAGAATATATAGGTGGATAGAGGTGTATTAATACACTTTCAAGCTCAATAATGGAGTTGCTGGAGTAGCAAACTGATATGACTACACCCACACATACACAAGAAAGGCAGAAACCATGGTACAAAAGCAATCAAGATTTCATGACAGATGGCAGAAAAATAAAATTGTGCAGGTCAGGAAATCCAAGATTAAAAACATAAGGTAGGCCTTAGTAAAGTAGGAATAGCAACACACTGAATCTAGTTAAGCAAAAAGATAGCCCTATAAAATACTTTGTGGCCTAGATATAGAGTAGTCTAAAAAATAGGACCCTCAAACACAGGAGGTTCATACAATGTGGCCACATTTCAGTTCATGTCAACACTATAGCCCTTTCAAGAGTAGTATCCAGGAGCATATTCATCACACAAACAACCTTCATGCTAACACGTGAAAATACTATATTGACCACTACTTTTGCAACCCAAAAGCCCTTTCAGAATCAATGAAATCAGCGGATATGGACATCTAAATCACAAGATTGAATGAAAGTAAGAAAGTGTAACATGCTCATATGGAAATTTGAGATTTAGTGAACATTGTCCCTGGCTGATTCACGATTCTTTATTTTCATGTATGGGGTTAGCATTTTTTTTAATCCAGATTGGGTCAGCCCTTTTACCAAAATTGTGTGTATTTTCATTTTTTGAGTTCAATTAACTTGGGCACTTTGAAAATTTAAGAGTTAGGCTTTTTATTAGCTAGTGGTAGCTTATCCATCTTCTATTTGGAATTTTGACGTTGTAGGTTATAGTGTTATTGAAATATGGTGTTTTATGGGGGTCTTTTAGAGGGTAGATATTCCATGCTTTTATTATACGGCTGTTTAGGTTCAATTTTGTGGTGTGATTATATACCAAGAAGATGGCATTCTGTTTGGTTTATTTTGTCCTCATTTTTTATCAGCCCTCTAGGGGAATGTCCAATACATGTGCATCAAGCTGTATGTGAGTTTGATTGTATAAAAATTGACCCGTGTGTTGTAGTGTGCATGCCTGTAACATTATCTCTCTTTTTTTGATTCATCCTACATGAGGTCTGTCAGATACTTAACTCCTATGCATTTGGACTGTGTTGATATTGAATACTGAGTATGGAAAAAGCATTTGATTTCTGTACACTATTACTCATGTGATACCTATATTTTAGAATTTAAGCATGCTATACAACTATATAAAGCATGCTTCTTTTTGGCAGAAATGTGTCTCTCATCCAATGACCTGCATTGTCATGTCAAGTAAACTATTAGTATGCACTATTAACATTATTGTACCATTCATGCTTAGTTCTTAGTAGGATTAATTGAAGTCATAGTCTATGTGAACACATGCACAGGCTACCTAATTTGTTTGCATCTTATAGTGGATGTATATGTGTGTACAACATGCTCATATGAAAATTGGAATCTTCTGACCCCATAGTTATTTTTTTGTCTTGTTAAGTGTACTCTTAGTCTCCATTATGATTAATGCCTCATTTTTAGAGCTTTTTTTCCAGCACCTTTACTCAATGGGTTCATAAATGCACTTGACCAGTCTATTGCACTATTTCAGCTACCTACAAATGGTCTTTCCTTCATTGAGTTCTATATATATTGTCATTTTATAAAACTAACACAACATCACCCTCAAACTAGTTTCCTCTTCTTACATTTACATCCTCTCTGGCTCTCACAATTATCTTACACCCAAAATGACCTCCACTACCTCATCCTCAACTGCTAACTGGACTAATTCTAAGCTTCTAGACCCTGTTTTAGCTACACATCCAACACACTCCACCTCTTCTACGTCCTTTAGTTCATCAGTAAGACTTATATTTACATGTTAAGTACAATTTCATGGCACTGTGTTTGTTACTTTTTTCTATCTTGTTTTATGTTTTATTAACATTTTCTGTGTGCGTATGGCTTACTTGCTGCTTTCCTGTTTTCCTACTTTCATGTTATATATTAATCTTATGCTTAGTTGTGCATGATAGTAGAATGTAGCATCACGCTTAGGGTTTCTCCATCCATGAATTAGAGAAGTAAGCCATTCCCTTGTGATGGTTACTTAGGTTGTTTACATGTTTTTTGCGTGTTTTACACTTGAGGTCGGTTGTGGAGTTTGGAACAATGTCTACTATTACCCTTGGCTGTGAAGGTTTCTATTTAATGACATGTATTAGAGTTATGTTGCTTTATTCCTTCTTTGGGATTCTTGGTTGGGTTTTGTTATCTTCAAAGTCAGTTGAGGTTCATGTTATCACTCTGTAATCTATCGTCTTTTACCTCTCCAATTTTATTCTTATTTATTTATTTTGTCATTATTGGTCTTGTTATCACTCCATTTTAGGTCCTGTTATGTGTACATAAATGTCTGTCTAATGTGTTACTTTAGGGGTGTGTCCAATCCTAAACTCCATGTTGCTGTCCAAATTTTCAGTTTTGGCAGTTTTGAGATTAAAATGATGCTGGCAATCTGTTTTCGATTTTTTTTGCCAACTTGGCAGCAATTAGTTCCTTCATTTCTGTCTGCATAATACACAATTACAGTACATTTTTCCCAAAATATCATCTTTGGAGTCATAGTGGTTTGCAATCCAATTTTTGTTCAACAAATTAGGTTGTTTGGAGTGATAACAAAAGAAAAAACATTGTGATGGCATGAGTTGTAGGGAGGCATACTTATTGGTTGTGTCACCCTTGCACATGTTCATCACACATTTTGCTTATGTAATCTTTGGTGGTGTTACTTGAAGAATCCGTATGAGGATGTATTGTATTCTTCCTATCTTTATTAACTTCGATTGTATTGTTCAAATTGTAATGAACATGCCTATAAATTGTAGTCCCTTTTAAATGGCTTTATGTATCTTTCGTAGCTGTCCTTTGAATTAGTTTTATGTAGTGCTTCCTCATCACATTGGAATGGATGTAGAATGATTTTTTGGTTGTTTTATGCAATTACCCGTATTATTGTTGTTCATAGCTATTTATTGTTTTTTTATTAAAATAAAATATGTGCATAAGATGAACATATGATATATATATATATATATTATTCATAATAATCATGTCGGAAATGAGAAATATATGCGATGCCTTAAGTTATATAATAATTACAAATAAACTAAGTTGAAATATATTTTTTAGATGTATGTCAACTTTTAGTATGAATTGTAGATAAAAATATTTTATGTGTGCAGAAACTCCATGCAAGAACTACTAATATTAAAATAAGGGAACTTGAAAAAGAAGTTATGCTTATGGTTTCATTTGGATTTAAAGGATTTCATATTTGGAGAAAAAAATTTAAGTCAAAATCATAATCCATAAATCACACTGACTATAAAATAATTTAAAATAATGGGTGTTAATTCAAAATTCATGTAAATGACTTGTTGCATGCGTAGATTGAATTCGATGGAACATATTTGTAGAATGTAACCTAGGTGACATTTTAACTATATTAAAGATTGGACTATAGGCTTCGCATGTATTTGATTAGTCTTAATGTAAAAAATTGTGATGCGACTTGATGGAGGTACATCGTCCACCATTATTATGTCATATATGATTAAATTCATTTATTTTTTATAAAATAATATTTTTAAAATTTATTTTATAAAAAAATGATTAAAAGATTTTGTTAAAGTTCGATCACAATACTTATGAAATATTAGTTATTAAGGATCCTTTATGATTTAAATGACAAAATAAAAGAATTTGCTAGGAATTTAAAAAAGAAAAAACTTGCTCATCTTTGTCCAATATTTTATGTTGTCTTATATATTTTAAAATATCTTATGAGATAATTTAATAAATTTGAAATCAACTAAACATCCTTTTTTTTTGTTCCATAAGAGTAATCAATTTATTTATCTAATTAATTCTTAAAATTTTTATTTTTTTGTATATTCTTGAAATTAAATAATTTGTTTGTTAAGTGGTCAGTTGGCCCAGTGGCATAAACTCTAACAAACTCTAAATAAAAAAAATAAACATAGATAATTTATAATTAATTAATATCTAATTAATTCATACATTAAGACTTACTAAAGGTCAAGTAGAAATTAAACATAGATAATTTATAAGGAATTAAGTTAGGTAGTGATGTAACCCATAGGTATTTTGTGATTATGTTTAGGTAATAATTAGAAATTTATATGATATTGTTATATACGACACACATTATTGGTCACGGCATTTAACTAGTAGTTAAAAGAAGAATATTAAATGTCATTACTTCACTTGGGATTTAGGATATAATTAGAAAGTAATAAGATTAACAATGTGATTAAAAATATAATATTTATACTTTTAATATTAAGTAGTGATATTACACACATATTATGGGTTATTAAGGTGAACTAGCAATTAATATTTTTTTAAAAAATAGTCTTAATTACTTTCTAAGATAATCCACACATTAGGAGATAATAATGTGTACTACTTATTAAACATCGATTATTTGGCTCTATCATGCATTGATATGGTTTTGTAATGAAAATAAAATATTTTGATTTAAATAAATTGGCACTTATCATTTTATAAATTATTCTTTAGGATTAGTTGGTTCAATTGAGTATGTCATGTGACACTATAGTAGACGTCTGATTATTATAGTAATAATGTAAAATATTGTGTTTGTAATCTACAAAAATGACTTAGATGGATCCACACGAGTATAGGCCTTCACAAGGAAGCCAAGGTAGGTCAAGTAGGGCACCCAATGTTAGCTTGCCATTCGTGAATGAGAAACTATTGCTTGAGATTGCGTATGAGTAATTCCAAGCAGGGCAACTACTTTCCACCACCTTCTCACAGTATACTTGGAATAAGATTTGTAATAAGCTTAACGTAGAGGTGCAACCAACATATATGTACAATGTGAGGCATCTGAAGATGAAATGGAACAGGTTGCAACAAGCGTGGTGTATGTTTCATATGTTAATAATGTATGGTACTGGCTATGGTTAGGATTGTGATCGAAACACAGTTACAGACAGGTAGTCCTGATCGAATCGCCCAATGGATCTCGATATAGTATTTTGAAATTTTTTTTCTTAATTTTAATGCTTTCTCGCTAAATGTTATGGGCGATTGTTTATTATGAAAACTAGGACCATGCACATTTGCTAGAGCATAGGCTACCTTGCTATGACTATTGCACCGAGATGTTCTCAAAGAATGTTGCCATGGGGTCACATGCAAGGTCATTCGCCTAACCCTATCTAGCCACTAACAATAACCCTGTCTTGAGTCATAACATAATAGGTGGTAGTAGTGGGGGCTCGAAACAATCGGCTTCTTCACGTGATGACGTTTTAGACATAACCAGTACTCATGGAGAGGAATCCTCAGCAAGGAGTAGGGGGAAACAAAGAAAATACCATGCCATGAAAAAATAATCTCGATTAGATGAAGCTATAGATAAGTGGGATGGCATGATTGATGCAAAGTCCACAAAGATTGGGCCGAAAGCTGAAGAATCAATTGTTGCCTGTGTAGATGCACTTCGTCACATGGACTACCTACTGAATCATCTATTTGGAAGGGCAATAAATGCTCTTCAGAGCATGACAATGAGGACATTCGTCTTACAATTGGATGATAGAGAGAGAAGAATGGTGTCCAATCACTATGCAATTAGGCTATCCTTATCTTTCCTTAGCATGCCGTCAATCGTCAGTTATCCTATGTCTTTACTTCATGTGCATGTTACTTGTGCTTGCTTGTTATTTTAAGTAATGCTTTTGGTATATTTAACTTAGTGGCACTGCCTCACAAAAGGAATTTAACATTATTTATAGAGTTAATTACATTAAACCCCCCAACCTATGACCCTCATTGCACATTGCCCCATAACCATTGTTGATGTGTAATTTCACCCGCTGAACTAATTAAAATGTACAATTTCACCCTCTAAAATAATTAAAATGTTTGTTAACACTATATTTTGCACTATTTTGGTGGAATCTAACAAGAATATTTCATTGTCTTTAGTCCACGTGTCGAATGCTCATTGGTTACATTCCACCAGAATAGTGCAAAGGTGGTATTGGGAAACATTTTCATTAGTTCAGGGGGTAAAATTACACATCGACAATAGTTAAGGGTAATGTGCAATGAGGGCCATAGGTTGGGGGGTTTAATGCAATTATCCCTCATTTATATTATGTCATAGTTAGATTACTTTATGGTATTATTGCATTATCACTCCTATATGATGAAGTACTTGTGACATAGATGGCCAGTACTTCAAGCTCACAACCGCCAAATGAGGATAAGTTGGAGTACAATGATGGATCCCCTAGCACGCCTGAAAGTAACATGTCGGATGGAGCTGATGATGTCTTTTTTGTTACAAATGTAGCGCTATTGAGTTTATCTATTAACAGAATGCCACATAACATATCTATGTTGCAAGGGGTAGATTGGGTTAGAGAAATATTGGCTGGTCACCCCGAGCGATTCTACGATAATTTGCATATGACGAAGATGACATTTATGCACTTGGTCCATGAATTAACAAGTCACGGGCTCTTAACACAAACACGTCAGTGGCAGGTTTTGCCCACTGAGGAATTTGCAATGTTTATGTAGACGGTTAGAGCGCATCAAAAGCAAAGGTATACTATGAAACGTTTCCAACACTCCCTCGACACAGCGAATCATCACATTTGTCATGTAATTAGGGCACTTAATATTCTAGCGCTAGAGTTAATTACCCCTCTCAATTTTAATGAGGCGCCATATCAAATTCAGTTAAATCATAACTTCTTTCCTTATTTTCAAGTACGATGTACTTGAAAATTACACTGATTGTTTATGCTAATGTTGTTAATTTAACTTTCCATAACAAGATAGTGTTTTTGTCAAATAGGGTGCAATTGGAGCGATCAATGGTACATTGGTCCATGTTTGGGTACCCGCTCATAGGCAGAACGCATATCGATCACGAAAAGGGCATGTGTCTCAAAATGTCCTAGCCATAGCAGACTTTGACCAGATGTTCACTTATGTATATGCTAGATGGGAGGGCAGTATCAATGATGCAAAAGTATTGCTTAATGCCACACAAAGTGACCCTATGTTTCCTTTCCCCCCACTAGGTGTCAATTATTTTTTAACTTGCATAACTCATATAACCTTATAAATGGCCTTCATCTTAGGCTCACTTGAATTCTACAACCATGATTCTAATCTAGTCTTATTGTGTAGGTAAGTATTACCTCGTAGACGCTGGCTTTGCCAACTACATGTGCTTCTTATCCCTTTATAGGCAGTCACATTACCACCTCTAACAATTCGAGGATGCCACTATGTATAGTGGACCAAGGGAGATGTTCAACCATCGGCACTCATGATTAAGGAATACCATTGAACACACATTTGGGATTTTGAAAAAGTGATTCCCAATTATTTCATGGGGCATGCCGAGCTACGTTGTCACCAGACAAATAGATGTTATCATTGCATGTTGTGCTGTGTATAATTTCATACGTAAGTTTAGTTGAGATGACAATATATTTGTGACATCGGATCCTGAACTTGAGCCTGACAGAGAAACCTTTTATCATCAGGGTCACCTGAGTCAATGGGACATCCAGGCATAAGTTGAATTCCGTGATGCTCTGGCAGATTGGATATGGGCATAATGGGAAGGTTTAATGTGTGTTTGAGTGTATTTGTATGTGTTCATTTTTTAAGTAAGTTTCATTGGACTAGGTACATGTTTCTAACCAGTAATTAACAATTTAACCTTATGTAACGTTGTTGCACCTGAATATATATATGACTTGTTATTTGTTTGCTGTTTATGTGAGCTTAACCTTTTTTTTAAGATTTGCTAAACACTACTTAAATCTTTCCATATGTGCTTTTTTTGAATGTTGTTTTATTACTCCTACACTCATATAATATGATTTTGATTACATGTGTTCGCTAATAATGTGATTCTTATCTTTCGTAAGGTATAGTTATGTACAACACACTTTTATGTGCATGTGGTGCTGGGCCCATGAACATGTTGATGACCAAGATAGAGGTGTACTATGGCCATTATTTTTATAGGTGTCCCATTGGAGCAGAGCATCCTAATTACTTTATATAGGCAAATATTGTTGGAGGATAGCATATAGGTACGTCCATGCAGTGCCATAATGTCAGTGTTGCCACATCACATGGTGCATATAGCACCTATACATTCATAGACGCTTTTTTAGGAGTTGCCTCCACTGTCGGTAGCTGCAGCAATGAGCATAGCTTTGTGCGTACTAGTTAGGACACATTACCGCATGCACCACGTTATGCCGATCACATGCTACTATTGCCTATATGTGGATGTTGTATATATATTTTACTATTTATTGTGATGGTATTAGTTATTATTTTACTGAAAATATTATTCGTCTGATTATATAAAGTCTCATACTAAACAATATGCTAATGAACCATAGTAGATATAGTTTACTTTTTGTTATTTTAATGCTTTTTGTCGCTCGGTTGCTCATGTTAATGTCAAGTTAACTATTTATGAATGTAATTATGTAAATATAATTAATATTTTACCCTAGATGTGTATATATTATGGAGGATGAGTCGTCATATACCAGTTGACGATGCAGGGCAGCCCCTTCCAAATCAATGGGCCTCAATGTCGAGGAGCGTTTCATTCATATACTTCTCGATGCAACCTCTATTATGTCACTTGAAAATGACATGTATTTAGACCTAACCATGCTTGAGATAACAACGAAACTAGAGCGCCAGTTTCGTCGTTTGTTCACTGAGGACTTTGTTACTCAAAAGTTTCATAAGCTAAAGGCGCGTCATGACACTATGAAGGCGATCGTGACCAATCCAAATGTTGTCTATGATTCATCCACCGGTGATATCAATGTCCCTATGGAGATGCGAGCAAAGTTAGTTGCAGTAAGATTTGGGTGTGATGATGAATTCCATTTATAATGTGGTGTGTATGTTTGTGTTCCATACATAATAATATCATTCATTATATGTGCAGGCATACCCACTTGCTGAGCAATACTTTGCCGTAGGGGAGGCTAGGTTGATTTAATGTCTGAGATCTTTAAAGAGCCACCAGAACAACCACCACTGCATATGCTTAATCGTGAGGTTCCTCTACGCAGATGTGACAATCGTTTGTATGGTAGGCCACGTAACCTAATTGTACTGTCTGATTCTAGCTCTGGCATGAGACGTAGTTCTCTATGCTATTAGGGGTCCTCAAGGCCTAAGCTTCCATGTTCTCAATCTACACGAGTTATGGCAAGTATGCCAATTGAATTTGAGGACTCGAAAGATAGGGGTTCGGGTGTTGGGCCTGTTTCATCATGGAGTTTGGTGTACAGTGCATTGGCAGGAAGATATCCAGACGACCTAGATCATCCTGCACGACCCAGTCCAGTACTACTCGGACAATACAATGACCACCGGCATCATCCTGAATACCGTATAACATTGTTGCTACCTCATCCATCCTATTATTCGTGTATTACTATTAATTATCACTTATAGCCACTATGTTTGTACTGCACCTAATTTTAACTATTTAAATGTGTGACTGTAGTGTATTATGTGTTGTTATGAAAATGATCTTATAGACAAGTTTTTCACATTTTATTCTGTACCCTGAACCTACCAAAATCCCACCATATACCAAATATTATCCAAACAAATTAATCAACTATATTTTACAATTACATATTTATATATAATATAAATATTATACATATTATATTTAACAAAAATATATATTATATATATAAATATATACATATATATTAAACTCCATCACCATTCAACCAATAATTTCAAAATTACACCACAATCATTACCAATCATCACATATAAATACATTTACATATCATAATATTTTATCACTATTCTTATAAAAAAAATACTATTAAAATCCATTTATACCATCAAAATTCAATAAAAAAGGCATTGATTTGACTGCTACAGTAGAATTTGTCTCATCTCAAAACATAAAAAAAATACTAAATTTTTTCAAAATAATTTTCTTATTATTTCCAATTCATAAACAAACATACATTACATTCCCCAATACAAATTTCACATTCTCCAACCCCACTCTCAAAACATATAATCCAAAACACATAATTTGTAAACAAACATTACCTCAAATTTTTTTGGAAGAATGGGTTTTAGGAAATGGGGTTAGAGAATGTGATGGTTGTTTGTTTGTGTTTTTGATGATAGATAGAGAATGAAGTAAGAGAAAATAGTTTGTTTGTTTGTGTTTTGGAGAGAGACAATATATCACATCAAAAACGTTTTTATTGGGTTTATGGTGTGAAATGAATATTTTAAAATTATATATATATATATATATATATATAGATTGTATGAGTGGTAGTATGTGTATATATTTATAATGATGAAAGAATGTGTGATGCCTTGGGAAATGGCATGGAGTTGGGAATAATAGGGATTTTTTTGGAAACAAATTATGTATTTTGAGAGTGAGATTGGAAAATGTATAATATTTGTTTTTTTAAGTTTTGAGAGTTAGAAAATAAATTGGGAGTTTGTAAGCAAATAAGCCCCTAATTACTTATGTAAATAAAAAAAGTTATATATATATTTGAAAAATCTATATGATTTAAAACATAATACAATTAATTTTTTAATACACGATAATATTCAATACAGCACAACTATAAATAAATTAGAAATTATTCACCATTTTTGATGGTGATAACTTTTTAATTTTCTTTTTTTATTTATTATAATCATTACATTTCCTTTTTTTATTCAACATAATATAATGATAAGTAAGTTACATATTAGTTGCGATATTATACACCGATTACTTATTTATTTATTTATTTATGAATTATTATAATCATTGTACTGTATTTAATGATGTATTTTATAATACTCAACACAATGTATTTATAAATATTTTATAACATAAACGCCCCTTCTTGCAACTGTTACTTTTTTCATTTACATCTAAGAGTACTTATTACATTTATTATAGTGTATTTATAATATATCATGTTTATTAATATATTTATTAAGATATAAAAAAATGTGTTTGTTATGTATTAAATACATAGTATATATACAATGTAGACGCTACTTGTCATAGAGAAATTTTGACTAAAAGAATTTTAAAATAGATGCTGATTAATTTTTTCAACCATTATTTTTCATACAAAATGAAATTTATCTTTTACACTATTTTAAAATCGTATTTATTTGACGGTCTTATTTTTTAAAAAAACACCATATGATTGACATACATCGAGTAGGTACAATTCCTACCTGACCATAGAAAGCCCGAGATCATTTGTCATTTGACTTTTATGTCTTATTGAAATTTTTGCTCCAATCATTGTTCCTTTACATTACAAGTTAATATTATGGGTGGAAATATGGAGGTGATCCACAGGTGGAATCCAATCCTACTAATTTTAACTTGCATTAGTGATAGTTTAGTTTTTATTTTATATAAGTTGAAATATTACACTTATATCTATGCATTGTTTTAAAATATGTATAGTATTGCTATTATTTTTTAAATGAATACTTTGAGAATTTTTTTTTTTAAATATTGAATTCAACTGATACTATATTCCCAAAATACCTCCAAAAGAACCAAGTTTGTCAAATTAATCGAATATGTGAACCAGCTATGACAAAATATAGGTATACTACTATTTTTTCAAACCTGCAATTTCTTTATCACCTTACCCACGCGTTTACTCTCCAATATATACTCTTATTGCATTCTTTCAGACTCAATTTTCGTTGGAAGCAATTTATTTATCACCATAGTTAGAGTTGATCTAACTAATCTCAAGTTGGATTAAATTTTAAATAATTTTAACTGAAGTTGTATGTACATATGTTTTTTTAATCAAATCTGTGCATTTTTAAGTGATAGTTTTAAAACTTTAATATTTAAATTCCAAACCCTAATGAGGAACACTTTAATAGACTGTTCAACTTGATATCTAATTTACGTGTCACAAAGTAACTTCAATATTCTAACTCTTTTTGTTGTGCCCAAAAAAAATCCATACGTAAAATTGGATCAGAGCATGCACGAGTTAAAATTTCAACATATATAAACTATATACCCCAAAGAATCGAATATTTATTCAATCAATAAACTTATAATTTAGCTTTGACTGGTCCATTCACCAGTTAGCAATGGACCCAATAGACCAAAACAAAAAAAAAAATGTGGTTTGAGGTTATCTCTATCGCAGTTCAATAACTTAAATTAGTATAGGGCGAGATATTAATTTCTTTTTTTTTTTTTTATCTAAAAGAATTATCAGGAAAGATTTACTTAAGCAATGGAATATGCCAATATGGTGACCAAAGCTTAGCAATTTTTTTTTTATTTTGAGTGAATTAGTCTTGGTGTAAATATATGTATAATTTGGAATAATTTTGTGAATTGTGCACGTGGATAATACTTGATCAGTGATCAAGTCGCATAAATATTACTTTATTGCTGTATGAATTATGATAAATTATGTTTTGATCTAAAGTCTTAACAAAATTGATCGGATCGAATTTTTGTAAAATGATTTGAATCTTAACTTATTATATAATTATACTTTATTAATAAGAATTTGTTTGACCAAAGAAAATTAGGATTAGTTTGGAATGTCCAATCGTTCATCTCCCAATTTAAACGCAATCAATGCGAATTATTTCATCAATCTCTAAAATGCTTAAGACATACGTTTGTGAAAAAATTCCAAGCATAAGTCAACTTTCCTGTGATTTTTTTTTTAATACTCATGCGTGCATAAAAAATTACTAGAGTTCCAATCTCTAATCATACACATATAAATACGATGACAATACTATTAAATCAATTAAGTAGATCATTTTTATGTGTTACTATCTTGTGAATTCTATGTTATGAATGTTTATCTTAGTGGTTGTTAGAATTTGTTTTCTGGAGGCGTTTTCATTTTTTGATAACAAGAAATAGTGAAAAGTTAGTTATCAATATGTTTTTGAAAATGAAATATTGTTTGGATATTTTATTTAAAATGTAATGATTATGTAGGGTTAAAAATGAATTGTATTTGAATAATGTAGTATTTTTGTATTAAAAGTCTTGCAAATATGAATAGAAAAAAATGAAAAGTAAAAATAGAGAAATAGTATAAGAGTTTGTCTAAAAGAATATTTTAAAAATAAAAATATCTGTGAAAATGAGAGAAAAGTTGATGATTCTCTGTTTTCAATTTTAGTTGAAAATGAAAATGAGCCCAAAAAATAAAAACAAATGGATTGTTAGCCAATTACTATGAACAACATTTTCCAACATTCCAAGTATTTTTGTTTTGTACTATAAACAACATATTGTTGATTTTAATCAAATGCTCAATTAATGATACGTGCCTTATTCCTCATCTTATTCATACATAAAAGATTAGGTCTAGTAGCACAGTTCGCATAATTCGAGAATAACATGGGTATTTTATCTAATAGAAAATTTCTTCTTCATTTTTCTTAATGATGCAGATGCCGCAAAGGGTGATAAATGTAATTTTTAAAATTTATTGAGATAGTTTTTGTAATTAAGACAAATTTTGGAGACATTTTTATTTTATAATTTGGGATAAAAATATATTGACATTCGAACTATACATATTCTACACTTCACTAATTAATTTTTTTTATACAATACTTTACTATCCAATTTTTTTTTTTTTTACCTCACCATGTACGAATAATTTCTATTGGAATACTACAGAAAAACTTCGTCATATCAATGTCAGGAGTCTCTTTTTTTAAGTATTATAATAAAACTTTTTAATTTCATGAATACATTAATCATCTCTTTGGTATAACCTTGTTAAATTGTAAAATACAATAAACCTTTTTTCAGGGTATGCTTTGGTTTATATGCTCTGATAATTGAAGTTTAAGTAGGTTATTTTCTAATGAAATAATAAAAAATACATTTAGAACAGACTTGGCTACTCCTAAATGTAATACCATAAAATATTTTATTAAAATTGGTTTATGTATGGCAAGATGAAAGAAAAAAATATAATTAAGGTGGGAAAATATCAAAAAAAAAAAATTTAGTAAAATATAGAAACGCTCATGATTTGGATGCAAAGTATCTGCATTCCTTATAATTAATCCTAAATGAAATCAGGTAGGGTAGGACGTTATTTCAGCATGTGAATACACGCCGCAAGTCAGAGTGACCAGTGTCTCCACTCCCCTCCTCCACATATTAATTCTCAGTGTTCTTTCTTGCCCAACCTCTCACCTAAACCTCATAAACCCTCTCTCATTTCTCAGCTCCAACGAGGAAATTCGTCAAAATAACAGAGAATTAAAAGAAAGAAGAAATAGAAAAGGAAAAAGATAGAATGGCTTCTCAGT
>JACGDI010005818.1:101942-120810 GCA_014898725.1 Jacaranda copaia
GGGCCTACTGAATTATACCGTATCATGTTGAGCCTTGTGGACTGTTTTATTTAAAATTGGGCCTGTTGGGCCTACTGAATTATCCCATATCACTAACTGATTGAGCACTTGGTAGCCATAGAGAGAATAGAACTGTTAATTCAAATTAAATCTGATTTAAAGTTTAAAATTTTTATTCAATTAAAATATTTGATTGATCAAATTTAATTATAAATATTTATAATTTAAAATAAGTGGATCGGATATGAAATTAAACAATTTAATCTATTAAAGATTTGAGTCCAAACTTTAATAATTTTTTATTAAATTAATACTCTTATATATAATATTAATAAATATTTTAAAATAAAATCTACACATTATATTGACCTAATATCAATTATAATGTCTGTATATGCTATTAATATTGAATTTTTAATTAGTCTAAAAAATAGGAGGAACGCTGATAAAATATCAAATACAATAATATATAATAGTTCACCTATATATTAATATACTGAAAAATGAGGGTTCACTATTGATGAGGTTGGAAGTTGTTTATAGTGAAAAGGGTAGTGTTTGGGCTAATTTGACCAGAGAGGTCGAATGATCCAATTGTTGTATTTCTCGAGATTTGAGATCTACAACAACAACAACACACGTTAAACTAGTCGAGATGCCTTCAGTTAAGGCACTCCGACGCTCAAGTTAGTTTTGGTCGAGTAAGGATAATCGAGCAGAATATTGAGAGTTTATAATGTATTTGGCATTACTTGGAGCGTGGTTGGCAATGACGTATTTATAGCCTTTTCCTGGTGTATAATATGTCAAAGGTGCCCCTATCAGGTGTAAAGGGCTCTAGTCCTTGTCAAGAGGTTAATGGTTATTTCAGATCCTAGTATTGTTTTAGGTGGCATCATCTTTTATTTTTCTGGGTGAATAGTACTTTGGGTAGGTGCCTTCCTATCAAAGATGGTGACAGGGTTAGTGGTAGAGACTGTACCAACTGTCACGCGCCATTAATAATGAAGCATGCTGCTTGTTAGAATATTAAATATGACGAGGGTATGAGTCAGCATCGGCGTGAGCATCCTGGTCGATTACGATTGAATAGATGGGGCAGTCGATCGAGAGATTGTTGAACAAGTAAAATGGCTTGAAACTTCTCGTTGAATGCGATTGAGAACAGCATGCTCGACCAGATAGTTGTTGTTGACTGGTCTAGCCCATCTGGTCCCAGAACTGCTGTTGGGCTGTGTATATTAAGTGGGCCTATTTATGGGCCTGTTGGGCTATCCTGCATCAACTACAAATAAATATAATATTAGTAACAAAATAATAAGTGGTAAAATAAAAGTTGTCCTTAGTGATATATATTAAGTGACAATAGCTTTTGTCTTGTCACTAATAATAATCTTTAAATAACAATAACTTTTACTTTGTTGCAATATAATTCAATAATGATAAAAATTAATATTTTAAGTTGTCATTATTAACAGTTAGTGACACCTATATGGTGACAACGCCGTGATTATAAAAATTATCACTATAAGTTGTGACAAGATTTTTATTGACACAATAGGTACGTCACTAATTATTTATGGTGACAACTTAAATATTATTTTTGTCACTATTTAGTTTATAAGAATCATTAAAGTGACAAAATTGAATTTTTTTGTCGCTTAATATACATAATTAGTGATAAGTTTTGCATTGTTACTTACTCTTTTATCATTAATTTATTTTTTCTTGTAGTGGTTTAGTATTCAAATATTTGATTTTTGAACTAATATATAATAAAAAATTGTTAAAAATTCAAATACGATGTAAATTTACTTTACAAATATAATATTTTTACACAATCCAAAATTAAAAAAAAAAAGAATGAAAGAAAGAAAAAATACTAAATCGGGTTAGATTTTTTTATCATATTTTGGATATCCATCGAATTTGAATATGGTATTAACTAACAAAGATCCTATAAAATATTTGGTCGGATTCGGATATAAATTTCAATAATTGAATTCGAATTCGAATATAACTGATACGATCCAAATTCGTTATACGATCCAAATTCGACCTATTGGTAGCCCTAAGAGAGAATATGAAACTTAGAGGCTTTTATGAATAATATAAAAAAAAAAGATGAATAATGAAAATTTGAAAAGAAAAGGGCATAATTCAGTATCACATATAAAATTATTTAAAATAAAAATGTAAGATCAGTCGAACTATGTCATGAACTTACTAAGGCATGTACATAAAGTTCAACTTAAATTCATTTTCTATATATATATATATACACACATATGTTGTATGTATCCAAAAATAAATTGAAAAGGTTACTCACATCAATTTAAAATAGAATCAAATATTCCATATTCTAAGAAAAAATAATAGACCATTCACATATAGTCCAATCAACAAATCCAATTTGATTATGATTCTCAACAAGATGCATAAAAGAATAAGTATAACATTCCTCTGGCTTGATTACAGACAGATCGTAGTCTAGGACACGAAATAAACTTGCAACAAACAAATATATGTATATATATTATTCAAGTAGAAAAAATTGCAGGTGCATAAAGCAAAAACCTTTAGAAATTTTCCAGAACTTCACACAGAAGACATATAAAAGAGTCCGCTATGATTAGCCACCACACCACAAAGCAAAGATTGCAGCAACAGGATACATACTCATATATGCTTCTTTTTCTGGCTTCATGATTCTAAGATGCGTCACTTTTTAGTATTCCTTCGAAATCTTTTGTTTTTCTCTAAATAATTTACGCCGTCCAATAGAATATATGCTCGATTGATTATGAATAATTAGATGAAAACATAATAATATTATTAATCAAATAACATGCTAATATGGATATGAGTATGGGAATTTTCTTTGACCTAAGCTAAATCGCTAAATGTACTCCTAATTGTGTTATGTTTTGAGTATTTGAATTTGAATTTTTTTATTTTTTGAAAGAAAAAATGTCAATTTAGATTGAATACAAAACTTTCCACATAATAGGGAGACTAATGCAATTTAAGCATTATATCAGATAAAACGATGAACCAAATATTATCATATATAATTTATCGACCAATGATTTAATTCAATATATAATCAGTTGAATAGTATGATATTGATATGACCCGTTTTTCTTATTTATCTAGAGGAAAATGAAAAGCTGTTGCATATGGTATAATACCCATGAGGCATCAGCCCATCAAGTTCAGGTAATCAAAAAGATTGTAAAGCAGGTGCCAAGAGATACCATCAACAAATGTCAATTCTATAAAAAAGTATACTTTTTTAGTGTTTTATCCTTTCTCATGTGGATTCTTCATATTTAAGCTTCAATTAATATCAAAAGCTGTCATAATTGTAGAATTGGGACAAAGTTAATATTTATTAATAAATGTCCTGATCAATCTCAATGATTTTATACAGCTTTCTTTCTTCTAGTTTTCTTCTTGAATTTAATAGTATACTCTCAATAGTAGCTAAAACAATTTAAGCAATAATGTTAGAATTGTAACTAATAATATATATATTAAGTGACATTGATTTTTATTTTCTAGCTCACAATAGTGATTAATTTCATGATCATGAAAGAATTCTATGTAAAAACTAGCTTTTGATAATTAATGACATTTTTATGTTGATAACATAAATATGCCCTAGAAGAGAAAGAAAATATTGGTGAAAAGATATAAAAAAATATAAAATTTGCCAATAATTATATATGTTAAGTGCTGATAATTATTTTAATTAATATCTAATTGCAATAAATACATAAATTATAATAATAATAATTTTTTGTCACTAAATTATCATTGAGTGTGATTTACTAAATGTCAGTAACAATTAAGTATTATAAGCCTTTATTACTACTAAATTTGGGAGAGCCCTTATTGGGGCAAAATAATAATTGACAGTACTTACTGTATGATCAACTATAACTTGCATATATATTATCATTTAATATTTTGATGCAATATTGTCTTTTCTTGTAATGTTGCCAGAAAACCGTTATTTCGATTTTCATTATCACTAAACTACTACTATAATTAATTTTCAGTATTAATTAAAAGTGTATCTACGATTTTCATTGATTATAAAATTTGTAAAAATTGCAGCTATTATGATAAAATAAAAAATATATTATTTACTACATATAATGAGTGATAATTATAATACAATCGTCATTTAATATTTTACTAGTATCATTCTTTTTCTTATGGTATTGGTTTACAAAAACCAATATATAAATCTATATATCACATCAAAGAGAGTGATGTTTTTATCCTAAAGTTGGCCGTGAAAAATAAAATTAAGAATAAAACTACAAAATCTACTCTATATACAATCTTAGTTGCACAGGCTTGTAATTCTAGTAGGGGTGACGTGCGTACTACGACCACCTTAGTTGTACCAATTCTAGCCTTAAATTAAGAATAAGTTCGGGGTCATGTGATATATAAATCAAATTGGGGATAATTTTCTACTTAAATTAAAGATATATATATATATATATATATATATAGAATCATTGAGGTGGGGCTTGTTTGTCCATACAAGGGCATACACGCAACATTCCCAGCCCCAACTCAATTAGTAACAAACCCTAAAAGCATGTTCCACTAAAATCCTCCTAACTGATAAACAAATTAAAAGTTGGCTCAATCAAATAAGCTCCAATGTGCTGTCACTCATACTCAATGAAACAATGCCTTTATTTCCCTCTTTTATTCAATTTTCTTCAACATTTTTCATAAACTAAAGTTGGGGGATATATGCACGTCCAAACATAAAATATAGAAACAGGAACAAAACACTCTGCTAAATTCAGCTCAAACCTAAACTACTCAAACTAAAGCTAAATTTAGCACTTGTTCCTGTCCCTAAACCACCCCTTAATCAAAGTTGATTACAACTTTATGAAATATATCCTTAATTTTGTGTTCCCTAATCATTTTGCTAACCTAACAATGCATATGGCCCAGAATAGGCTGTCTTCCTTGGAGGGGCACTTCTTTTCTTTTTCTTGTTTTTCCTGAAAACTTGCAGAACACAACAATATGGCTTCCATTTTCTTCTCTCTAACAGCTTTTTCTTGGAATGGATATGATTTTAAATAGTAAAACAACATCAATATTGAGCTTGTTTCTTTCCCTTACTGCTCTTCTCTACCTGAAGCTCCCTCCAATTAATGTAGGTGTCCAGAAATCTGCAGTAGTCTCTGCAGCAACAGGAAAGATGCTTGATATTGGCACAAGGCAAAGGCCTCTGCTTTTTAGGTCTTGTATTAGCCCTTTTTGATCTTTAGTTTTATCTGCAGCCTGCAAGTAGTATAACCATTTCAATTATACCATATAAGAAATATTAAATATTATTAAATATTTAAAACCATGTAATCTTTCTTTAGGTCCTACCTGTTGATGTTGTAGTGGAGGGGATCCATTTTTCAAATATGGAGTGCTTAATGTCTGAAAGCAAAGAATAAAAAATGTATATCAAATCTCAGAAAGTATACATTGAGAGACTATTAATTAATGTTTAAGACAGACTTATATTATATGGGAATATTTAACATACACTGACTTGATCATGGAGAAACTTGATGTATTCAATTGCTTCCTGGAGAACTGATGCAGTATCAGTCTGAAAGATTAACAAATTTGTTCAGCTAATACGACAAAAAATTGCTGAAAACTGTGGAAATTTTTGAGGAAAAGTCCAAATCTTTTTACCTTTCCGAAAGGTGAAACCAATTGCTGGAGCGCAGTTATTCGGTCCCCCAGCTTCTCTTTTCGGACCTGTAGAAGAAAGCTGATAGTTCATGGTCCGTTTCCTTAGAGCCTAAATTTCGTTTCGAATCTTGTCCAGAGCTCAAAATTTCTATTCTGTACCTTAAAGGTTGGTAATGGCGATGGAGTTTCTATTCTTGGACGCTTGACTGCGGGTTTACTGCTGACTTTCTTCGCTGCTGAGTCTGAGTCCCCGGCTTCTTCACTCTGATGCTGAAAAATTTTGAAATTCTTTCTCCGTTAGATCACCTCTAAATATGAATTTTGAGATGTTATATTGATAAAAACCATAACTATGTGTAATATATATATATATATATGTCTACCTTTGCGCTGAAGTTGTGGAGATCAGGCTGAGATGAAGGAAGGAATTGGGGTTGGGTCGAAGGGAGAAAACTTGCCCCAAAATCACTAGAATTAGCTGCAGCAGCCGTGGAATTCCATAGGGGCTGTTTTTTTGGCAAAGAGGGCTTTAACATAGGCGTGGCCCGAGTTAAAGTAGTCGAAAATTCAGACATTGGATTCATCTGATAATTCATTGTCTGGTTGTCCAATGAAGATTGTTGTTGAGGCTGAGAATCTGTGTCATCAAACAAAGTTTGCAGCAACGACGAAGTATAGCTATATGAAGCTGAGTTCAGTGGAAAGCCAGCAGATTGAGCTGAACTAGTGAAGCAATTTGATGGCTCCTGCTCTAGGGGAAAACCTTGATTGTTCACTTGTCTGAAAGAGTTGATGGAGGAATCTAAATCACAAAAACTTTTGGAACTCCAGTTATTGTCTTGTTGCCTATAATTCAAGCCTGAATTCAGACCTGCAGCTTCTGGTAAGAAATGAGGATAACTTTCCACTGATCTTCCACTGTCATGGCTGCAAGATGACAAGAAGAAAAGAATGAGTTTCTTACATCAACTAGGCTTTCCTTAGTCTGAAAAAACACTAAGGGCACCACTGAAATAGTTGGACCATTCAGGCAAGTGATTATCAATGGGACAAAAGAAGTTCCATAATCACAAAAACTTACAGCAAATCTTGAATATTCCAATCTTGGAGGGTTGATGCAATTGAACAGGGCGATGAACCGAAGAGATTTTTGGATGAATTCCACCAGTTTCCTCCTCCACAAACTCCACCTTGTAATTCTTCTGCCATTTTCACTCTTGTCAAGATTCTTGAAATATTTTCTTCAACTTTTTCACTTTGTTCTCTTTTCTTCCTTGTGAGCTTCTGGCTGAGCGATATGCAAGAAAAAACTGTTCAGCTTGTGATTTGGGTTCATATGAAAGTGAATTCTATGGCTGATTTATATATACACAGTTTCATATGCTTACGGACAGGCGAATTAAACTATTGGAATTAGTCTGGTTGACATATGTAAGGGGTTTGATTAGAAAATCCAAATTGTTGGGGTGGGGGGGTTGGGTAGGGGTGGGCATTGAATTATGAGACAACATGAAAAGTTTTTTTCTTTTTATTTTTTTGACCCAAAAAAAAAAGGAATTTATTATTATTGTTTTTAAATTTTATTCTCTTGCGTGACCCATAAAAAATCTTAAAAGTCACTTATAAACAAAGGAATATGGTATGATTAGGGTCAACGGTCAATGTCAGAGACGAATATTATATATAAGTTAAAAATTCTGTGGCCGAAATTGTTATCCGGGCGAACCGAAATTTCTCGGCCATTTACTCACTTCGCTTTCAAGTTTCAAGATTGAGATAAACGGCTCTAATCACTTTATCTTATTATTGTTATAACACCATATTTGGTTCATTAGTATTCATTATCAACCCACAGAAATTAACCAAACTGTTCTTAGATATTTTCCCTGCCTCATTCTGTCATCCAAACGCGGCAAATTTCTGGGCCTACACTCTTTTCCTATTTGTTGCGAAAAGATGTGAAATTATAATCCGACTAAGTGTATGATTGGGATCCTTCGTAAGAATAAATCCAGAGCAGTCAGTTTATATTTTTCTGATTTTAATTTTAAATTGATTTTGTGACTCGAAACACAATGCATGACCAAATGATGATTGGCTAACTAGATCCGAATTCTAATTTTTCAGAACTTAAATTAGACATCGGGTCTAAGATTGAGCAAAATATGAAGTAATAAACGTAATGTATGTGTAGCAAATCAATCTGAAATAGAAGGTAATTTTTAGGGAAGGACTGATATAAACTTGTCAGTGTGTTGTGTGAATGGATTAGGTGGTTTCATACGTCTTCAATCAATGGATGCCATCTTGGCTCATACAGTTGGTGGGGATGCGGGTCGGATTGTCCCAAATGCAAAACGCAAGTATGCTTGTACTCTATTGGTATATTTGGCTATTATACGGATAAAAACACAATAAGATTTTCCTCAAAATGCAGTATATTGATTAGTTCATAGTACCATAAAATGAATGTATCATTTATGAATAGATGAAATGTATTGCACCTAAATTGCTATAATACATTTATATGTGTGTATATATAAAAGAAAAACTAGGACTTCAAATGACACAAATGTTAGGACTTTATATATATGAACTTATTATTTTTTTTTTAAAAAAAAATCCCATTTCCTAAAAATTAATTGATTATCTATCTTGGGCAAGTTACATTAGCATATAGCCTAGATTTGTTTTTAGATCTATTTTATGCATGCTCAAGTTAACCATTCAGTTGACCAAATAATATGATCGATCCCCCAACTTCCCTAATTTGGAACTTCAAAATTTGATGGCAATTCACAATAATCATTCATAGAGTCAATCCCATGGATTGTTTGCATAACCTAATCAGTAATCACTGTTAATCATGTGAACCAAAAAATAATAACATATCTATAAAGACACTTTCAAATGCACTAAAAGAAGTCCTTAATTCCCATTTGGACTCAGCTAAGCGAATCGACTACACTCGAAATTCTGATTAACTGAATAATTCCTTGGTTATGCACAGAAATCTTAATCAAAGACATAACTCTGGGATTAAACATGCATTTCCCTCAAAGAATTGTAGTTTACATTCGTCAACGTTTCATTTTGACTAAAATATTTCAAAAACCCGTTGACTTGTGTTTATATTTTTATTTCAAAGTCGAAGTTAGGTAAGCTCCATAAATTACTCCTTTTTTTTAATCAAACGCGGCATCAAAGTAATTAGTCAATTTAAATTAATCAGTTATTTATGCCATCCAATAATAATAATCAACTATTTTGATCTTTTGGTATAATTATTTTAGTTATTCTTTTAAAAAAATATTATATTATTCATATGTACAAGCACGCGGGTCATTCGCATTTAAATTCTACTTTTTTTTTACATATAAATTTGAGGATAATGTTATTTGACCAATTTTGACCATACCAAGATTTTACTTTTTTTTTAAGTTTAACAACTATTTATGCCATAAAAAAATAATTATCTATTTTGATCTTTTAGCGAAATTATTTTAGTTGTTCTTTTAGAAACCATTATATTATTCACATGTACAAGCAGTGGGTCTTTTGAGTTTAAATTCTACATTTTTTACATGTATTTCGAGAATAATGTCAATTGACCAATTTTGATAGTACCAAAATTTGTCTTTTTATCTTTTTTAAGTTTACCCACATATGCACACTAAAATTTGTTAGGATTCGAACTTCGAATTTTATATTTATATATATAAGAGTGATGCTATTGAACCAGTTAACCATTTAATAATAAATATAAGAATATAGGGACGGTGTTATTAAATTAATTATAATTAAAATTTGAAAGTTTAATATTATTAAAAAAAATTACAATGAGTGGGTGGGTGGATGGTGTTATTGTTTAATGAGACCCGTGTAGTTTTGAAACGATGCGCACCAGGACTGGGGCCCAATTGGGACACGCGCGGCATGACTCAAACACACTGAGTTCGAATGCTCTCAAACCCTTGATTGGGACAACTTTCTTTATTTCATTCTTAATCTTATCGAGTAACCATTTATTATTCATTTAATTATGCTTCTGGGTACGTTAAACAACCATAACCTGACACGTAAACCTTCTTAACCTCAACTTTTAGAGGGATAATGACTGTCCGAAGCCTTTAAGATTGCTAAAGTGACAACAATTAACTAAAGCAGAATTATGTAATATTAATCAGGAGAATTTTCCCCTCAAATCGACGGCTCTGGAAGCAGGAAATCTGGTTAAAACAGCATTCTTGATGACATGGGTCCATGATGGATAAAACACTGAATAAAATAACATTTAACCAGAATATTTTAGAGAATGGTATTGACCCTTCGAGAATCAGATTTTCAACAGGGAAAAGGGCATTAAGTCGCAGCCAGCCAGTCGCTGGATTTTCTGTTTGTCCTCTTTCAAATAGTGGAATGTTCTGTAACTAAAAGAAAACATGGAAAATGACTGAGTTGACCTTGAGGATCATGTCATGACTTATGATTCTTCCACTTACCATGTAAACAACATTTTATCCTTTGTGTTTTTCAAAGGGGATATTACTCTTTGCGTGTTGAAAATTTTGTAAGCACTTCTCTTGTTCAACAATGTCATACTGAAACATATAGTACGAAAAATATATAAATATGAATTCTATAACCCTCCTATACTTAGACATTAATTCAATATTCAACAAGCCACCAAGTTATGATATATATATATATATATATATATCATAGATCCAAACTATATAAGCACCGAAAGTAACATGTGAAAACATATAACTAAAGTAATTAAGTATACATAAATTTATTAAATAAGCAATACAAGTCTTGATGTGGGTGACACCAAAACAACAATTTTGCTCCAGAAAATAAATAAAATTTCAAAATATTTCAAAAATCAACGTCTATTATACGAGTTAATTTGATTTCACAATCAACCTAATGCGCAATCTAGAAATACAATCATAGCACCATTCTATTCATTTGCTAAAAAATGATGTAATAGGTATACATTACATTTTTATTATAAAGGCTCTAAATTAATCAAATGACTTAAATACGTATTTTTATTGTTCTTCTAAATACCTTAGTTTCAACATCTACATCGATCATTCATTTAAGTAACGAAAAATTATATCAGGTCATAGATTCGTCGTCGATTGATTCTAAAAATAAACATGTTAAAATTTAAATTGGAAAAATGATATCAGCATGATGTCACATTGAGGTGTATTAGGTGACAAAAGGGTACAAAGGGAAATGGGATTCACAAATTACAAATGTTTCGGGGGTACGACTGTGTCACACGCGGTAGTCGGTGGGCGTGGGGAAATGAGACAATGGCCCACAGAATGATAGCAGTACGAATTTAGTTCTTTTGGATGAATAACAATTATTACTTGAAAAAAATAGAGAAACTATTCAGAAAGAAAAGAAGATGAGGAAACTGATGAAGACGACGACATACGTGCACCGGTGTACGTGTGTGGTTGTATTTTCTTCTTCTTCTTCTTTTAAATTAAAGATTTAATTATTAAATAGTTAACTCATTTAAATCATAATTACAATTGAAAGAACGAACTCATCATAATAATTTCATTAAAACTTTCACAATAATAAACTATTTCTCTACGTGAATTTAAACCTATAAATTTGCTATAATAAATTATGGGTTAGACAATTAAATTATGTTAATGTTGTGCTTATTATGTTGGTTCAACTAGAAATGAACATGGAAAGCAAGATTTTCGAATAGAACTGAAAAACTATTGAATCGAAAAATTTTATTTACTTATTATATTGTTTTTCATATTAGTAATATACATTCCACGTGTTAATTTTTTTTTTTAAATTTTTTATTTGATTCTGAACCCATACAACCATTCAATCCGAAAAGATGACTCGATTTGCCACACAAAATTGTTCCGAATTTTTGTATAAGAGATGGATACATGATTAATTAAGACTAACTCTTATTAGAATGTAACTGAGATTATATTTTCTAAGCAGTGAATCATGTTTTTTAAAGAAAAATGGTAGATAATTTTATTGAGCATTCAGAGCTAATGCATTCACTATTACAAGAGAATTAGTTAGATTTGACATAGATAAAGGATAAGTCATTCTAGTTTGGGGATGTGCACACTGATTTGTACTATGTCGAATATGACTAAAAGAGATAGACCGAAAACTTTAAAGATATTTCTTGGCATCAGATATGAGAGGACCAATATGAGATAAATATACATTGTTATCCCTGAAAGCTTAAATTATAGATAAACAATCCCATTCAATGATCACTTTCTCCAATGATAATTGCGCACACAACTCACAGGCCAACTTGACTGCTGTTGCTTTTGCTGCCTCTACCTCAATGGGACCAAAAACAAGTCGAGAAGACCAGATAATACACTATCCACAATGATCCCGGGCAACCATACTAAGATTGATACATTGAATATATTGGAATACTGCAACATCAAAGTTGATTTTTATCTGATAATGTGGAGGAGCTGACTAAATAGTAGTGTTGTCATCCCAATGAGAAAAAGAATTAGTTGTTGATACCTCCCGAAAATAATCCAGAAAACTTCGAGTAAAAGCAATAATGTCATAAGGCGTCCATTGTCACTCCCCAAATTTCCTTCGATTTCGATTGAACCATATCGTCCAACAACAAACAAGAAAGAAATGAAATGTATCTTGATCAACCTTATCTAATACTTTGCAGAACCATTCAAGCACCGACTCAACACGATGAAAAATTGAGGAAAATGGAATATTAATGGGACTAATTAAAGCCTACAAATTCCTAAATCGAATAATATATCTCATACCCAATCATAGTTTCCAACGTTCATTTACAAATTAATTCTTGAAAATTGCAAAACTACAAATAATTTGAAGATGGCGTGGATAATTTGCGGAGAAATTATGTTCTATTTTATTTGAATGCACAGATTAAATTTTTTTTGAAAGTATTGAAGTCCATCCTTTTGTTTCACAAGTGTAAACAATGAATAAAAAATTAGCCAAAACAGCTGCATGCAATAAAAGAAAATGTGTTTAGCATGTCATGGCCATTCAGTTTTTTCAAAATGTTGTCTTTTTGTCGAAGTAAACGTTAGCATCTGGACATTATTTATCGAACTAATCATCATAATTAATTATTGCAATGTTCCAACTTCAGACACGCATAAACCGTAACTACTATACGATTAAGACTAATCTCGATAAACGCCACATTTGTTTCTGCCTCTTCTTAAAAATTAAGCATCACTTGTTTTGCTCTAATCTGCGGAAACTTCCAGAAAGGACGAAACCTTTGCCATATATTGGGATTTCATATTTGTGAAGCTGATCATCTTAGGGTTGGTGAGTAATAATTTTGATTGTCTTCATAGTTAAATAAATCAAATCCCAAAAGAATTGCTTTTTTAGTGCCAATTAAAAACTTGTTTAAGTTGGTATTTTTTTTGTTCATGCTTTTTTAGTAATAAAGAAAAGGATAAGTTCTAAAAAGGTAACCAAGTAATTGATTTTTTTTAGAGAATATTATAAATGATGAAAATTGTCTTATAACAAGTCAATAATATTCAATTATTAAATTAAATAAATGAAAGTACAAACAATACAATCAGATGTACATAAAATGTACAAAAGAACCTATTTATATTCAAACACATAATAGGAGAGACAAATATCACTAAGTTACAAGCTACTGAATGATCAATTAATTAATTAAATAAAAAATTTTGTACCAAATTATGTTCTATGTTCCATCTATGCCCATATATTTAGATTGACAGTCACGGGCTGAAATTTAAAAATCTCATTGTCCACCCAAAAGACAAAGTATTTGGAATATGACTTGTTGAGTTGTGTACCTCAATACACCAAAATTTTGGCGTGTAGGGATCACATGTACAAATTGACTTTAAATAAATTTTACTTGCCAAATTATATTAGTCACACCACCCCCACTATCGTCTGTCGACTTTGGCCAATTAATTTGGACATGTAATTATGATTAAATTTCGCGTTCAATATGAAAAATTTAATTTTATTAATATTATCATATCAGTTCACATAATGAAAAATATTATTTTTATAAAAATAATTTCAATAAATGAAAAAAATAGAAAAATATATAAATTATTTTAAAATACTCAACTCATAATATAAAATAAATCAGTGCCAAAAAATTTTTAGTTGAAGGAATTGGAAAATATATATATGATGTTGATTTCGACAGATAATATCATTTGATAATGCCAACATCAATTAAAAGTATTATAAGTAATTATTCCACCAACATGAATAACAGAATTTTGTCATTAAAAAAAATATATTTATGTATAAAATGAATAATTTATAAATTGTCTTAAATCTCTTAACTCCTTTAATATAATATAACATAGTATTACTAATATAAAATATAATTTAGAAAAAACCTCTAATGATATTAGTCATATAGTTTATTGTCACTCAATCATTAAAGAATAGATTTAATCGATGATTATTTTCCTCCAAAGCAACTAATTTGCTTTTATTGAGATGTAATCATACAAAATTATGAATATTAATGAAGTGAACATGGATCGACATAATTTCTGAATAGACCTCAAATAAAATAAAATAGGAAAAAAATTTATAGTCAAGAAATTCTGAAGTTTTCCACCTCTTTTTTGGTGGTCCATTCATATAGAATTAATACTTTAGAATTTTTTGCCATAGGAAAGTAAGTCAATTTTCTCTTCTATTTTCACCTACGTTTATTTTATTTAGCAACAGTTTCCCATTTTTGTATGCGTCAACTGTTAGGCGTGGTTGGGGGGTTGGTGACCATGGCATAGTGATTACATCATAATGGAGCAAGTTTGACATTAAACGGGTCAATTCTACTTTAATGGATCGGGGCCCAAAAGGAATTCACACGAGGACACTATTTATTCTGGTTTAGGTCCGATTCAGGTATGATGGAGTTGAGAGGCGAGTTGGACCTACTCTTTTTATTTATTTATTTTCTTTATTATCATTGCTAGCAAAATATTGTCCCCTTATTACATTTTTTACTACACATTATTTTTCAACTTAATTTAATGTCGCTTTATCTTTAAGTCTAACTATGATTAAGGGTTCAAGTTACAAAAGAATACTCATATTTAAAAATTTTCTGTGAATTTTTACTTACTTTAGTCAACAAAGTCAATTTCGCACTAAAATTGAGGATCTTGAACTAAAAATAATTGTATCCATTTAATTATTTGTATGTTGACAAGATTTGAAGTCTTGATATTATTTATTGGAAAAATTGAAGCGGCAACAAAATATATGCAAAGAAGACATACATCTATACTATTATAAAAAGAAAGAATTTTTTTGTCTAAATTAGAAGTTATTTTTAAATTTTTATTAAAAATATCTTTTACTTACTTACAACTAAGATAGACGATTCAATTTAAAGGGCAAAATGGAGAATTTGACACATAAAAGTAGTTTGGATATCACTTTTATTAATATCCCAAATTTATCCTTTGAATTCTTTTCAAAAAATATTCTAATAACAAGGATAAAATGAAACTTTTCATGAAATTTACTAACCCACGAAACATTGATAAAAGTTGTATCATCCCCACAACTCCAACAAATACTTACAACAACTACTCTCAACTCCCGACAATGCCATCATCCATTAAAATATTCGAAGAATTATATCATTCAAATGATCAAAAAATATTTTTGCATGCGACTGCTTGTAAACCAAAATAAATAAATTATATTGATTATAGTTTGTTTTATCCTTTAAAAGGGGTCTTTGTATTACTTCCAAATGCTACATGCCAAACTACCATTAGGGGAAGTTAAGCTGCTCTCCTGAATCTACACAATAGTGGTTGTAGGCAAAAGGAATGAAACCTAATTGATATCAGTAGTTGATGAATAATTACAAAATCTTCCAATTATGTCACGTTTATGACCATCTACCTTCCCTTAAAAGACTATTGTTTTTGGAATTTTTTAAGGTTAGGATTAACACAAATTTGGCTCTGTCAGTAAGATCTGGTCCTAAATGGTCAAATTTTAGGCTCTAATGTTTTATAAATATAAAATTAATCTTGAATTAAAGTCTTACCAGCACAATTTAGTGATCGATTGTTAGCGGTCACTAATTTAGTCGCAAAGTCACTCACTAATAGGCAACTGTTTTCTAAAAAAAAAAATTAATAGAATGGGTCATAAGTTAGTCATAGAGTGGTTACTAGTTTCTGGGGTTATTGTTTTGCAGTCACTAAAATCCTGTTTTTAATAGTGGGATATGATTTTACTTTGTGATGTGATTATTGTTATATTATCTTTTGGTGATTATAATTAATGATAATTGACATTGTTATAGATTAATGATTAATCCTTCTCCTTTCAATACCGTCTTTGTACATTCCACTGTTGTTGGACTTTAATGTATTATTGGGGTCATTCATCCGTCCTAGGAAAATTTGATTCTTCCATTATATAAGCAATAGCTTTTGATTTAATAATTCTAGTTTATCTTAATATAATAATGTAATTATTACCTTTATGAAAAATAAAAATAAAAATAAAAATAAAAACATATTGGCTCAAAATACTGCAAGTCAATTGCTAACAAGCCTTGTAACTCTGAGATAGGCCCTTTGGTGGACTACATACATCACTCTAAGTCCAATTAAAGAATTTTGTATTATTTTATGTGGAGAAAGTTCTGTTGAACTACTTATTAAATATGAGATTTGGCCAAATAGTTGACATAAAATGGAACACTTTTGCAATACTTTAGGAAAGAGTAGTTTGCACGCTTGGTACAAATCAAGTAATAATATATAATTATATTACAAGACCAAACATCACTATGTATCAAAGTTGGGCGTTATTTCATCATCTTTTTGTGCTGATTTTCACCTAATCTTGTAAGCATGCCTCCACTCTTTTACTAAGAGCCTATTTGATTTTGTTTTATGGAGACATTTTCATTTTATGTTAAAAAAGAATAGTGAAAAAGTTAGTTATAAGTATGAGTTTGAAAATAAAATATTGTTTAAATATTTTGTTTAAAATGAAATAAATATATAGGGTTGGAAATTAGTTTTATTTGGATATTGTTGTATTTTTGTATTAAAAGTCATGCAAATAAGAGAAAAAGAAAACAAAGTGTGAAAATGGAGAGAAAGAGAGAGAGAGAGAGAGAGAGTATCTAGGAAAATGTATTGAGAATGAAAGTGTATGTGAAAATAAAGAAGAAGTTAATAACTCTCTGTTTTCATAAGAAAAAATGAAAACAGCCTCAGAAAACAAAACCAAACGGCTGGAAAGACTTCATTGTCAATGCATATGGCATGTGTACTCTACAAGCTTTGGACTGATTTTGTGAGAATTTTTGGTAAAAAAAGACCCATTTGAGGACTCAATGTTGGCTCAATAATTGAGAGTATTATATTTGATGAAATTGATCTATTCTCAATTATTATACTTCATGAAATTGATCTATTGTCTCATTTAGTTTCTTTATGGTTTTTGTCTATTTATCTTATGTTCTTGACTTATATTACACTACACAAGCATACATGGTAGCATATTTCTATCAGATATCCCAATGGGTGTACATCATTTCAATCAAATTTTACTCATCTTCAAAAAAATTGACTGACAACTAATTGTAAGAGCTTTCATTTTTTAAGAAATAGTTAACTTTGGAGACAGCAGAAAGAGTGACTGAAGGTGAGAATATTTAAAAATTAATTCGGAGTATGGCAATGGAATGAGAATATTGGATGAAGAGTAACTTGTGGTTGAGGTTTTGCGTAAAAATACTAAATTACCCTTCAAATGGAGTTTTAAAAGAATTAGTAAAGACAAAATTGTCAAACATGCATAGTTTATAAATATTTATTAAAAAGCTAAAAGTTGTAAAAACATCTCCAAAAATACTTTCAACTTTTAATTTACTTTAACTTTTTGGAAGCAAAAGAGAAGTGGAAACAATTAGGCTTTGCTTGTTTGCATTCCCCCCGCAATATTTTTTAATTTAAAAAATTTAAATAAATGGAACATTTGCTAACCCCACATTCCAAAACATACAAGAAAATACTCAAAATACCCCTTACTATTCATTCAAAAGAACCATTATCATATTTTCATTGTTACAAATATATATTTATATATATACATATTATAATATATCATATATATATATATATCATTCCATCTCTATATGCATATTTGTAATTAATATTAAAATATTTCTTTTACCTCATTAACCCAACAAAAAAGTGATTGATATGATATTTACAATAAAATTTGTCCATTTTCAAAACATTTATAAAAAATTAATTTTCTTCCAAAATATTCTCCACCTACTCTCCAAAATAAAAAAAAAAACAACCATCACATTCTCCCAACCCACTTTCTGAAATATCTTTCCCTATATTTTTCTATAATTTAACCAAAATGCAAACGAACAAAGCGTTAATGTTTTCAAAAGTTTCTTCTTTTTTTTTAAAGCAAAAAAATGCAAAAGTTGAAAGCAAAACGCCTCCTGAATCCTGATACCTTTTAAATTGCTAAACTGGCACTCAAATTAGGAAATAGACCCCAATGGGCCGTAAAAGCAGATTTGTTAGCCATGGATCAGTTGTGGCCTGTGTTTAATTAATTATTTCTGAACCATGGGCTCCACAGAGTTTAATGGATTTGGCCCATCCAAGTAATGGGCTAAGTTTCCTTCATATAACTAATTTTTGTTTCCAAAATTAGAGAAGCAGATCCATCTCAAATACTTCTGGACTTCAATTTTTAATTTTTACTCCTAAATTACTAATTCTCAGGCAGCAATATCTCTAAGGGGCCGTTTGGTTTTATTTTCATTTTTAGTTTTTATTTCCATTATTTTTAGAATTTAAAAAATTAGTTAGTGAAAATAAGTTTGTATTTAGATAGATTGTTGAAAACGTAATGATTATGTTGGGTTTAGTAAGTTATACATGAAGAGAAATATAAATAATAAAATAGAGAAAGACGATATATATAGATTATTGAAAGAAAATATATAAGTTTGATGCTGCAATGAGCTGAATGGTCCGGAAGTCTGGTGGATTGAGTTGATATT
>JACGDI010005818.1:120910-141402 GCA_014898725.1 Jacaranda copaia
TATTCCTTGTGAAAAGAGGCCTGTTGGGCCTGTTGGGCTATCCCATATCAAAGTTATTTGAAAATGTGTTTTGAGAATGAAAATGAAAATAATGTTGAATGAAAATATGTAAAAAGTGATGTGTTTCTATTTTCAAATAATAAAAAAATAATGAAAACGAGGTATGTAAATGAAGCAAATGGGCCCCTCGTAATCAAATTTATTTATTTATTTATTTAAAAAAATAATTAAATATTCGTATTTATATCTATATTACATAAAAAAAAAATTCTTTACTCTCACGGATGATGATTTTTTTTTTATGGTTACATTAAAATTTAATTTACCAATACAATGGTTCAATAATTTTAGGCATGAAAATTTTTATTTGATTGGCTCCAACCAAATTTGGATTCACATTGTCCAAATATGCAATTATTTTGAGTTCGGCGTACTGAAAATTATTATATTATTGAATATCTTCTTCACTTCTTATGCCCTTTTCTTGTTCCTTTTTTTTTTCCCGATGAGATAGTCCTTTTCTTGTTCCTTGTTTGTTCTTTGTCAGCAGATATTCACTGATATCTATATTGGTTCTTTTTGTTGGTTGCAGAGACATTATTAATTGTTTCCATTAATTTTCTTTTTATTTTTTTAATCGTTGAAGAATATGATTCTTTCCCAAATTGGACGGGTTCCTATAAGACGCCATTCTTTATCAAAGTGTATGTACCATGAAATAATATGTTTTTTGGATATTATATTTGAGAATTAAAAGAAAAGAGACAAAAGAAAAAAAAAAAAAAAGTGTTGCACAAGCCCAGTTCTCTAATTTTAATAGGAATGATTACATGTCCTCTGGTATAGATAATTATGCTGACCTCCCTCATTGATATTAAACATTACTAATATCCTTCCTTGATTGTTGGAATTTGGTCAAAGTTGATGTAATTTATATTTTATCAAATGATAATTTTTTTTAATAAAATCTGATAAGATATAAAATTCTTTAAAATATATTTTTAATTAAATAAAAATACATTCCACTTATCCGATATGTCCTATTTAAAATATTTATTTCTTTGAGTTCTCTCTTATCTATTATCTCATTAATATACATGATATATGCGAAGGTAATTTAAAAATTTCATCAGAACTTTAGTGACAATGTCTTCAAATATAATACATTGGCCAACTAAGGACGGTTGGCTGTAAAACAAAAATAAGCTATAAGGAAAAATATAATATTTTTAAATTAAAAGGAAAGATTTGTATAATTATATATAATTATTGATTTACATTCTCTATTTTAATATATGTTTCTTCTTTCATTTCATTGGATGAATGTATGATAGAAAAAGTGAACAGTGCTGAGGTCAAATTTAGAGCAGGCGCGGAACAATTCTAATCAAAAAGCATGCACGAAAATGTGATTAGACAAAGTCTAAATGTCATAAAGCAAAAGCAAGTTGTTGTCTGAAGTATAATTATGAAACGTATTTGTATATCTCTGCTACAAGGATAATTACGGTTTTCTAACTTCATATCAATAAAAAATTTAATCCCTTAACTTGGTATTTGATTCATGTACAATAATTGTAATTAAGCCACCTCTACTTGAAATTTTGGTATGCAGATTAAAGAATCTCAAGGACATTTTAAAATTTCTCTATTCCATTTCATGATTAATTTTTTTTTTAATTTGATAAATATATCTCAAGTATATTTAATTTTTAATTAATTATTTTTATAAATATATATATAATATACTTAATTTATATTTATAAAAATAAAATAAAAAATATATATAAAATATGGAATGCATCAGAAGATTCAAATAATCAGGTCGAAAGGCATATCTAAGAACAAGATTTACGCGTTAAAGATGGATCATTTAATGGAAATGAAGTTGAGAACAAGAAAGTTCCAAAAGTAGCCTGGAACCTTGTAGTTTCCGTCGTCGGATTATCCCAAAAGTAAAGTGAGGTTTCTTCTGCTAAGTAAGATGATTAGTCATAATGATTCTTTTTTCACATGATTCCCTCTTACCAACCTTTAGGCTTAAGCCAATTGTCTGGCGTTTGGTACACTTATAATTTTCCAACAGCGCCCTTCAATTATATTGCTGCTAATTACTGTAATTAAGAAAGAAAACAACTGTTACAGATTGGAATACACTACTGTGTCCATTGAATATTGGATCCATATTGGATTTCGGCATTTTACACTGTTAAAATATAGTTCACTGATACTTTGTATTTTAAAATTATAAAACTGACATATTGTATTTTAAAATTAATATTTTCTTGATAAATAGCACCCCGATCATCTTTCAGACAAAATTTATATCGAAAACAAATTTCTCTAACAATATAAGAATAAAATCGTTCATTTTTCTTTTTAAATTTTTTTAATATATAAAATTAATAACTAATACTTATAACTCTAGCCAATCAAAATACTAAAAAATCAACAAAAAAACTAGAATTGATTATTTTTGGCCAAGTACCAGTGGGCTATATTCAATCTTCGGTTAAAAAAAAGACATTAAATTTAAGAAACAAACATAAGTAATGAGCATCAGTCCCCACATTTGACGCCATAAACATGTCTCAAAAAATCCCTCTTTTTAATTGATTTCTCCCTTTGCCATTCCCATTTCATATTACCATCTCCCCCAAATGGCCATGGTATACAGTGCTCTTCTCCTCCATATCTTTATTTTCTCTTTGACCACAGCTTCAAGCTCCATTTATGACTTGCTGAAAAGCAGAGGATTGCCTGCTGGGCTTTTTCCAAAGAACGGTGTAAAATTTTATCAACTGGACCAAGATGGGCTTCTGCAAGTGTACCTGGAGGGACCCTGTGTGGCCAAATTTGAGACCAGGGTTTCCTTTGATAGCGTTGTGAGGGCTAATCTCAGCTATGGTGGGCTCATTGGAGTTGAGGGTTTGTCTCAAGAAGAGCTGTTTTTGTGGCTGCCTGTTAAGGGCATCATTGTTAATGATCCTTCTTCTGGTCTGATTTTGTTTGACATTGGAGTGGCGCATAAGCAGATGTCTCTTTCCCTCTTTGAAGACCCTCCTCTTTGCCATCCTCAAGGTACTTTTCTTTTCCCCTCTCGAATAAATTCTTTTATGCCCAATTTAGTTTCAAGTAGAATTGAAGTCATTTTTTGGGCAATGCAGGTGGGCTGCTGCAGAGGAGCCCAAGAAAGGAGTTTGGTTTTCAGGTGCAGAGATGAAATTCTGAATTGTCTCTTTCATGCTTTTGGGCTTTTATCTTCTATCTATTGCTTGTTGAGACTTGGAAAAACTGAGACAGGGGGTTGTTTTTCTTATGAGAAACTTCAAGTCTGTGTTCTGGTTGTAGAAAGCTACAGACTAACTATTGAGTTCTCCGAAGAAATGAAAGATTCCGGGATTTCAAGTATTCGTGGGTTTGATCTTCGGTTCTTCAACAGGAAAGTGTCGGATTGAAGTAAATCTTGTGTGTTTTAAGTCCAATGTTTCCGCTTGTATTGTAGTTGGAAGAAGTATCAAGCATCTAATATATGATAATGAAAAACATTATTGCCCCCAAATCTTGAAAATTGAGTTCACTAAATTTGGAGAAATTCTCCGTGGCTAGTTGAGCTATAAGTAAGGATGACAACGGGAGGATTGGGTTGGGATCATCGGATCGTACTCGTTTTTATTTTCTCAAATTAATCTGCATACCTCCCTTTATGTATGAGAGGAGAAGATTTTTGTACTCATCCCCTTATTTGATAGATGCCAGGATTTTTGCGGGTTTTCCGTTCCCCTTTTTCATTTTATTTTTTAAAATTAATTAAATAAAAATTATAATTAATTTTTTTTGAGTGAAAATTACAAATGATGAATTTTTTATCCTTTAAATAAATTAAATTTTTTCTATTTTTAAATCAAAAAAATCAAAATATAAACTATACACAATACAAAACAAATTCATTTTGAATCAGATATAAAACTTCCCGCATTATAAGGGAAACAAATGCCACTTGAGCTACAAGCTCATAATTGATAAACTTAATCAAAATAACACAATTCAAAGTCAAAAAAAGTAACATAGAATTAATCTAAAGAAATATAATTCGAAAATTAAACAAAAATTAAACTAACTATAATAACAATAAAATAAATTCATAAAGTTACATCTACTTATTGGTTCACCCTCACCATCATTAGCAATCTAAACCAGAGAAGTCTAAGTCAGCCACCATGCTTCCTAACTAATAAATAAAATAAATAATATAATTTAAAAAATTAGCATGAAAAACTAATATCTATTTGGACAGCTTTGGAGTAAGAAAAGAGTTATGCCATACTTCGTCTTCACCTGCTCATGGTCAAAATGAGTATTATTCATACTCTCACCCACATTTAGTCAATAATTCAAATCCCCAAATTTATCGAGTTGGATAAAAGAATACCCACGAATAGTTCGATTGCCATCCCTTGTTGCAACTTCAAGCAGATTATTTGCATAAAAAGTTAAAAACACAAATGTTTTTGCTTGAATGTGGCAAAATGTGGACAAGAAGATGGTTCCCTTTTGGCAGCATCATAGTTCTACCATATATTAGCATAAAATTTTAGCAGGCAGCTACCAAAGGGTTCTTACTTGAGCTAGCAGGGCCGCGTATGCAACGTAATATAGAAATCTTAAAGCCAACTATTCTGGGACAAATTGCACCCCTCATGTGTAACATTCCACCAGTCAGCTTGCATTGGGTCCAGACATTTGTTCACTCAACTTTTAGCAGAGCATAGTCCAAGGATGTTGGCCCTACCACCTCAGAGTTCACATGTTTGGTTAGAATAATTGGATTCAAGAAAAGTAGTTTGGTTTAGAATGGGAAGGTCACAAGAAACTGAATAATAAATTCAGTGACAATATGTCTACGTTGGTTTAGATTCAATTCGATTCAATAATTTGTCGATCTACTATGAGTTGCTATAACTTTTCTTGTTCTTTAAAAATACTTCATAAAAAATTAAAAGAGAATCACATTTTCTGTTAGATACTCTTATTTTTGTAGGATTATTGGCAGAAGTTGTGAGTTGGAGTACATCGTAGAGGTCTAGTGTTGGTTGAATATTAATTACAAGGATTAATGTTTTCAAGGAAAAACAAAGATAATTTAAAAAGAGAGATTATCAAAGTAAGAAAGGGAAAAAAATTGACTTGCTAACTATTAACCACCTACTTGTGAGCGCAATGATGCAAATGTAGAAAAAAATTTATTATTTTGTAACTCTTAAGTTAAGACGTTCATCTAAAACTCCCTATTGTCATAAAAATTAAAAAGAAAAATGGGAATAAAAAATAATAGGCATTTGATATTTAATAGGCAAGGTAACATCCTTAATCTTTTATTAAAACCCAAAAGCATGCAAGTATTATATCATATTGTGGAGTGGCATTATAAACATTCTTTTTCAGATCACTTCCAACATTGTTGCAGTTCATATTATATTTACTTGTAGCCTCATTTTTTTATCGTTTTACAAATCATTTATCATTGTACATTTAGTATTTTTTTTTCTTATCATCCTCTCTTAGGATTGTATCACAAGACTTATGACATTCTTGTTATGATTTTTTTATTTAATTTTATAATTAAAAAAGAAAAATAGTAACAAAATAGTAAGTGACAGTTTGTGAGTAATTATATATCCTGTTGGTTCTAAGTTCAAATCCTACTTGTGGAAATTTGGTTCATTTAAATTAATGAATTCATAATTAAAAGGCTCACTTTGACCATTAAGAATAGAAAATTTTCTGTCTTTATTTCTATCTCATGGTATTCCATGCTATTTTGTGATATTTGAAAATGATCATCATTTTATGGGATAAGACTTGAATAATTGTTAATAATGACAACTTAAATACAGTTCTTGTCACATTTATGGTGAAAATAAAATTTTGTAGAAATTATAGCGATAATAAATTTTTTTACTAAGCTATCACTATGGACGTACCACTAAATGTTAGAAATACCAACTTAAAATACTGTTTCTTGCCATTATTGAGTTATATTATAATAAAATAAAGATTATTATTACTTAAAAACATCATTAATGACATAATAAAATATTAATTAATATGTATTATTAATTATCAATCTCAGATTATCATTCATAATTATGCCCGGACTATGGGGGTCCTAATATTTCTAGAGAGCACCAGTATCTTAAATATCCATGCTTGTCTTGTCGCACCCATAATCTTCGTTGAGACTAAGTCCATCGAATATTTACGAAATCTATTTATTTTCTGTAAAAATTCTTCTTAATCGTTGTACAAAAGACAGATGTCGCCAATCCGACTTATTCAAATTTTCCTACGAAATTTACCATTAAAATTTTTGTTAGAATTGAAACTGAAATGCTTTGTAGATTATTCTTCACAGGGTTTATCTGGATAATTTTAATTCCCAATAAAATTCAAATTTTTGGTATCCTATTCAATCAAATTTAACTCCAAATTCAATGAAATAAAATCCACCTAGGAATACTAAGAGATAAAGGGATCTTAAGAAATTACCTTAAGGATATCTAGTAATTTCTCAGTTGAGTAGTCAATTAATTTAGTATTGTTACCTTCATTTTTATATGTGTTAGGTTCAAAATTTAAATTTTAATGAATTATTGTTTAGACAAAGTCCAGAATTTAACTATTAACGACCTTTAGCGTACGTGCAATCTCATCAATTCTTAATATGCAGGAAAGTATAAATAAAATAAAAGAAAATACTGATATATCTTCAAATTAAAAGTCCCGATATAAGGAATTAATTATTTGCGGTGTATTTTTCCAGTTTCGTAAACAATACTCCTAATTAACTGATCTCAATAAAGCAACTTTATATAATGTAATATTTCAAGAAAAAGGTGTATTAACGTTGAAGACCGATTATAGTGCTCCATATTAAACATAATAAAAAAAGGGAAAAAGAAAAGAAAAGAAAAGAAAACATAGACAAGGAAATATGAAGCAAAGGCTAGGCGTCTATCATGAAATCGGACAGTATAACTAGTTAAATCATTTCATCCACATTCTCCTGGAAAAAACCTGAAAAAATTCACGGAATGTTGTCTGAGTGGGAATCTTTGCTCGATCTTCTGGTGATCCGAATGTAGCAGACAATGGCGGCGACGAGAGCGGTGGCAAATCCTCCAAGAATCACATCTCCACCCGCAACAGACTTATCATCCGAATGACGCTTCGAAATGTCTGTCAGGCCTGGAGTTCCATTTGTGCCCGTCGACCCAGTACCCAACGATGGCGCCGGACTTGAAACTGAGCCAAATGGCTTTTCTGCTTTGGCAGGGGCCACGCCTGCCGGGGGGATGGATTCTAATACTATCCTGGATTCACTTCTTCTTCCCAGAGAAACAAATAGCATGAAGTAAAGAAGGAGAAATCGAGCCATGGAATAATGGATCGATACTGGGTGGGATTTGTGTTTAAGTAAAAGGAGAAGAAAATAGACTGAGTCTTCGCTGGAAGGTTGGACCCTTTAAGAAAGAGTAGTCCTCGAGCTGCAATATTTTAATAGATTTGGTCATTTGGTCAGCAGTTTAGAAAAGAAAAAAGTGGGTGCTGATTTGCAGCATTTTCAAGTGGGAATCCGGTAGTTTATTTTTGGGTCTGCTCATAATAAGGGGAGGTCTTAGTGGGGGAAGCTTGATATGAGGATATCTGAATTTCAGATTTAAAACTTTATCTTTTGAACTTCGCTTGAAGTTTCCGAGCAAGACAGTGGTCAAGAACGGAGACAGAGGTCTTGCTGTCATATGCTTAACAGTGGGACATTAATTCAATATTATTTGCATATATTTCTCTAATTTTAAATTACACACACATATATACATATATATTAGAAAGGGTTTGTGCAGTGACATGTTCGTGGAGTTATACCTCTATGTTTTTTTATCAATGTAAATATTTTTTAATATTAAAATTTGATAACTTCAGTAAAATTATATACGTATTTAGTAAATAAATTTATCATACATTTATGTGGAAAAATTACAAAAAAAAAGGTAGAACTATTGCAATCGCATTTAAGATAACAATACGTTCGTAATATGAATATTATTGTTAAATTATAAGTGTTGTGCCCATAGACCCTATGTATTACAGAGATTTTATTTATTATTTTATAAATGATAAGTACTTTTGTTTTTCAATTATGTCTAATTTAAACTATAGAGTAGGGAAATGCAGGACAAGAGAGTTATTGTAACATACGTAGTTTCTCATTCTTGGCAATTTTTAACTTATCATTTATTTTGCTCCTATGTAAAATCAATTAGGTAGAAAACATTCTAGAGTTAATTATATACTTTTGAATTTAATATATTAATAAACCAGGAAAGTAAGTTTAATTTTTGTTTCAAATCCTTAGAACTTTTAGAATTCCTTCAGTTTTTCTTCTTTTTTGTTTTTTTATGCGTAATGTTCACCTATTCAGCTTGACCACTATTTTACAATGCAAACATCAACAATCGTGTGTCCAAAAGTTCAAACTTCTACAATTGATTCATAACTTGTCAAATACTATAGCCAAGACGAGGGCAGAGAAAAAATCAAATTGGTTAGACGGACAAAGAAAAGGAACGGGCCAAAAATCAAATACATTACTGTTGCCGCATAAAATTCACTTCAATGAAAAGTGAAAATATGCAATTTACAAATTCAAATGATTGAAGAAAATAATCCAAAAACAAAAATATCTCTTTATAATATGTCTAAAACTATAACTTTTTTTCCAAAAAATAAAAAAACCAATGGGGAGGTGAGGGGTGAGGCATACACCCCTACCCATATATTGATCATCCGAGGAAATATTCACATCAAGGTGGCAAGCTTTTGTGAGTAGTATATAAACTCCTTGAAAAATTCTTAGACCTAAAAACAAAACGAAATAACATTCGAGAAAAAAAATACATTAATAAGCAAAATAAAGAGAAGTCAACTTTTGTGGCTAAATTGCAGCAGTTAAGGTCGGTTGTTGAAGTCCAACAACTGAGTATAGGCCTGTAATAGATAGGTTATTGCTTTACCTTAATCTGTAGTCTAATACATTTAAATAATTAAATTCTATATTTACCCTCTTTTATATAATTTATAGACCCAATTAAACTCATTCTCTAAAATATCCAGATAATAGATCTTAAATTAGACCCCAACCAATCAAACTCAAGACTCATTGGGTCTACGGTTGGGTTTTGTTTATTAGATCAAATTTTTGAATTGTGTTTTGATCTGACTAATTTTTTTATCTTTCTCAAATTTTCTTATTGTCAACCAAAAATACTAAAACTACCTGATATTTAAATGCTAGAGTAATTTATTAATATTGACTAATTTTTTTTCGGCATATTTTAAAAAAATTAACTTGACTTTTTTAAATTAAAAAAGAGTATACATTTAATTTTAGTCGTTTAATTTTTAATTTAGTTAATTTATATATTTAATTTTTGGTATATATATTAAGCAAATAATTTTTGGTATATATATATATATATATTTTCCTCTTTTTTTTCCTCTAAGATATTATTTTTTCTTTCTTTAACTTTATTCTTTTCATTTTTTTGAAATATTATTATTTTATGTAATATATTCAATAAAATATACGCAAACAGTAGAAGAACTTTATGCTATTACATTTAGTAAATATTTTTAAATATAAATAAAAAAGAAAAAGGCCTTATTTTATTTGGATTGTTTTATTAATGTGTTTGCCACAAAATGTAATTTAATACATTGATTGAATAATTTAATGTATCTATTATTAAATTAATTTTGTAAATCTATTAAAAATTAATTATTGGGTACATTAATATGTGTTAGTAAACAAATCTTGATTTAATGTATCTATTTTGTACGATTTAAACAAATTCAGCTAGTTAGTGACGACAAAAGTTCGTTTGTAGGCCTTTTGTAGCATAATAATTGAATAGATTACTAACACCTTGCTTATAGAACAAAGTGTACATTTATTAAAATTTGATCACTAAATTTTTTTTAATTAATAAAAGTCATATTAACATAATAATTTTTAATTAATTGCTACAAAGTTGGGTTATTCAATACAAACACAGCATTCTAGATAATTTTATTAAATTAAATAATCAAAACAATATCAATTTTTTATTTTATATATATTAAAAATTTAAGTAGACACTTTGGGCACGTTTGGATATATAGGTAGGATTGATAAAATTATAATAATATGATGGGATTAAATTGTTGAAAATAGTATAATATTGTGTTTAGTGACTAGGATTACTCATTTTGAATATGTATTTATTTTATCAATTCCTTTGATGGATACAAGGATTAAATAATTGGGCCATGCAATATTGTTAAAGTTTATGAGTTTCATAGGTATAATTGTCAAATAGTTAGCTATTTTTTTACCTACATGATAAAGGATTACATAATCTAGATCCAATTATGGGGATTATTTATTAATTGATTTGTGAATTATAGACTGGGCCTTTTATCCATCAAGGGCTTATTTATCCAAAATCAAACATTTGATAGGGCTTGATAATATAATTTATTAAGCCCAACCCATGCATCCAAATGTGCCCTTTAAGTATGCCATGATTATTAGTATAAATTTAATTTTGATATAAGTAATTTGGGTTAACTAGTTAAATTTGAATATTTGAAAAATGAGTAATTTTGAGGTAAAGGATCTGTGGATAAGTTTTGCATATAAACATAATTATGCTCATTCAATTATTTTTAATATACTTTTGGATTTAGGTTTGAGGATAATGATAACTAAATAAAATTTTATGAGTAAAAAATATTAAAGTTGGGAAAGAAGGAGTTGGAACATAGGTATTTGATATTGGGTGGTATTTTTTGGGTATTGGATATTTGAGTAATTTATGGGTATAGACTCTATCCTTACCCATTCCATTTTTCTGAATGGGTTTGGGTAAGGTCTAAATCTCATGTTTATTTATTGGGTATGGGTATGGATATGGGTATGGGTATGGGTATTATACTATTATCATGGGCTTAGGTAGGGCAATACCCTACCCATTGACAGGCCTAACTGAATGTTTCCACTCCCTCAAATCAATTATGTTGCATATCAATGTTGCCAAGAGCATGCATTTTGGCAATGTTTCCCTTGCAATTAGCAGAGTTTCCCAACTCTAATACTCTCCAGAAATTTCATTCCAATTGCCACCCAATCAACAATAAACGATAATATGAAACCAATAACCTTGGACATTATATTAGAAATTGTTGAACTCTTCACTTCATTTCTCGTCACAATAACATTAGCCAATGATTTAAAATGCGGTTGGGTAGGGAAAAGTAGATTTTCTCCAAATATCTGACTAAAATTTAGTAAAATTATGATTGTCACAGCATAAAGGAATTACTACTCCTGTGGTTGGATGGGGAAAAGCAGATTTTCGCCAAATATCTGACTAAAACTTAGTAAAATTATGATTGCAACAGCATAAAAGAATTACTACTTCCCATGAGGTTCACCAACATATTAACTTTGCATATTTTAGATCCAAATAAGATTTAAGGGGGACTATAGCCATCATGTTTAGCAAAATACTATAGTATCAACTTACAACATTCAAGCGAGTGCTTTACTGAACCTGACAATAGCTTCCAATTGAGTTAATGAAACTGGTATTATAGCAGGCTCACCAGTTTCATTTGCTTGATGGCTCATGTTCTACAAAAGATCATATACAAAGGAGAAACTTATCAATGATGTTTGATATCATTTGATCAATTACAAACATGAAAAATATAAGCATGCCAACTCTATCCATTGTCATTAGTAAAATTTCTCCTTCCTGAAACTACTTTGAACCAAGGAAGCATAATAGAACTAAACAAGAAAAACATAAAAAATTTACAATTGAAAGTTAAATACTACTTCGGACCCAGTACAGTGCCTTCAAGTAAATAGTCTGCCAAGATGGGCTAAAAGCTAACATGTAGCAGCTAAGTAGTTCGGATATAGCAAAATATGTATCAATTTTAGAGCATGCATGGTAACCATAAAACATAGCCTCTGATACTATTTGGGCACGTCTCCACACTATAATTTTAACAAGTTAAGCAGCATTTGAACCAAGCAGAGAAACAACCTTCCATCATTTTAGCAATCAAGGCACCATTTCCAGCATTTCAATTACCAACATTTAAGCCACTAAAAACTAAAAATGTGTGCTATAATTTGGCAAAAAACTAGACCAAAATTATACCAACAACCAATAACCAAGTTCTATGCATTTTGAAAGTAAACTTACTATGTTAACATTCTTGTGCAACGAGCTCCCAACTCACCACAAAATTGAAAGTAATCAAAGTTGAGCCACAAACTAGCTTTGAGCCAAACTAAGCAAGAAAGACACTCAATTGATCAAGTCATCTTAATACAATTTCCAACCATAAAAAACATTCAAAATTGCTCATACTTGTGTGTATCAGCTGCAGTAGCACACCGGAGACCTTTCTTCTTCAATGATACTTGATGGCATTCTAAAATATTTTCCTACATTTGTAGAGATGCCCCTAAAATTTAGTAATCATTTTGAACAAAAAATAAGTATAATGATCATATCGGAAAAAATGAAGAGTGGAAAATAAAAGTGAAATGTCAATAGGAACAACCCAAAAGAAAAGTTTTAATATATAATTTGGGTCCTTTACTTTAAAGCTTAATACCTAAACCCCTTGCAACCTTCTTTTCCTTAATTGGATCCCTTAGATTCTAAGCAAGCTCGAGTGCAACCTTGAACTCAGAAAATGCCCTCTCTGGATCTCAATTCCTAAGGAAATTTTTTTCATTTCCCAAGAAAGAAATTAAATCTTGTTTCCTCAAATCAACAGTTTCTTCATTCTCTATGACTTGTCCACTAATAGGAGGCACATAACTAATATTAGGTGCATAAGATTCAACCTTAGCTTGCCTTCTCAATCTATCTTGATCTGGTGCAATTGTTCATTTAGTCACTACAGTTCTCTTCTCCTCTATCGTGGAAGTAGTCCTACATTATAGAACAACTAAATAAACCAAATAGATAAAATACAAAAAAGCATGGGACTAATAAAATTAGAACCATAAAAATTATACATGTTAGAAATGCTATTGCTTTTCTGGCGTTTCTATTGTCTTTAGACATCACTGGAGCAGTTGTTTATGTTAACAATAGTCCCAATGCAATGAGAGTTATAGTTGATAGTTCTCTATTTCAGGACCTCAATATTCCAAAAGTGAACAAAAATTAGGTGCAGTGAAAATTTTGACATAAAAATAAATCTTAGGTTTGTAATATCTCATAATTTGTTGCATTCTTAGATTCAACCCCCAAAAAATACTTCTTTTATAGGAACAGTTTATAACCAGTTGGCGTTGTTGTACTAAACAAAATTTGAGGGAGGCATTTTCTCATCTATAAAGGCAGAAGTTTGAAAACATTACCAGCTTTAATGTATTTTATCATATAAACAAAGTCTAAAGATAGAAAACTTATATCCCAAATTATATACATATGCTTTAGAGAATGAAATCAATATTCAAATTAACATTAAAATTTCTCAAACTACAATGGAAGTTTTATCCTTTTATCTGAAGTTAGCCTTGAAGCTAAACAAATAGAGAAGCCATTTTCACCTTAGTTTTCTGTTTCTCTTTCGAATAGCAGCAACTTTAGTGGTAGATGAATGATTACTTTCAAGTGTATCTTCGACCAGAGCTTGCCCCTGTATAGCAAAGCTACGATTCCTGCAGAGTTTTCTTATAGGTTTTATAGGCAGTGATGCTTGAGCTTCTTCGTTTTGCCCTTGCATAACCAACAACATAACAAGTTTATCAAAATAATCTCATAAACACCAAAGAGAACTTCCAAGCCTAATTTTCTTCCCAAAGTCGACCATCTAACACCATTATACAAACTTGAAATAAGTAATGACAAGATCCGTTTATCATATCATGGAAGACCAAAACTCTGAATGCCAAAGCTTTTATACAATTGAATTTCAGGATAGCAGAAGCAAGATACTACAGGAATTGCTAGAAGCAACATAGTGCAACATGTTCAACTTAGATTCTGCAAGCAATATGCCAAAATCTCAAGGACTGAGACCAATCTCATTTCTTGCAATAATGAAACAACAACTTTTCAACAATAAAATCCTAATGTTATCAGCCTCATGCATAGCCAAAATTAGATCATTGTTAGTTGGAAAAAACAAATATGTTATGCAAAAAAGTGATCAATTATGGACCAAATTAAGAAGGCTCACCACCTTGGAATAGATTGAAGATAGAGAACCTCTGTAGTGTTCATTAACATATCACAAATAAAATACAAGCAGAAGTGAACATCTGTATGTTGTATATGATATTAGGCTATAGGACTAAAAGAATTCCCTTGAGTTGAAATCAGTAGCAAATTCTAGTACTGGATTTCCAAGCTGCAGTAAGTAACAACACATAATTTAAGCATTGCAATCACAAGAAAGATAGATACAGAGAAATTTATTTGTAATAACACTTGTTTCTATTCCTCTGAGTCCTATTATTGGGAATAGAAAGATTGCCTAACTTTTTCATGCACAAGTGCTCTTAAAAAGTGAAAAACTTAATGAAATTCCTTTCAAGTTGAACATCTTTTCCTTCTTCTTAAGTTGAAGCATTAACTTTTCCAGCTGAGGAACATAGTGGCCTAAGAACAATCAAAACCTGATTATAAATATTGCTAAGTCCTTTCAATTGACAAAAGATTGAAATTTTTGTTCAAGGAACATACCAGCATAGCTCTCTCCTGTGATATACATGCCTATGTTTTTTGTATTGAGAAACTTGAGGAACCAATTATCCCGGCTATGACATAAGATAAATACAGCCAAAGTTTTAGCATTCTAGGGTAAAATTTAAAGCCAAGCTCAAATGAAAACACTGTTCCACCTTCTATTCTTTTTCTCTTCTCAAATGCCAAATTAACTATTTACCAGGACTAAAAGGTGGTTTTATAATTAATGCTTTTCTATTCTAAAATGTATATGCATCCAGTGAAAGAACTAGAGAATAAAAGCACTTCCAATATGTAACTGTGATCTTATAATTTACAACAACACCGAAAATTTCAGAATATCAAAATAGCAAAACATGCCTGTGATCTTGTCATTTACACCATCATAATAGAAAGAATTTGTAGAATAAGAAAACCCTACTCCAATTAGTAATTCTAAATACAACATATTTAATTCTTTGCTCCAGTTGTATTTATTCTTGACCAGCACATTTTCACTGGGTTTGAATGGTCATTTTCAAAAAATTCTACAGCCCCAAAGATGAACACCCAAGCCCTCCAATTAAACTAGAAAATAAAGAGGCTTGGAAGTTGGATCAATTTCAGCATCAACAAAATAGTATAAGAGAGCTCTTTTCTTGTTTTGATCAACAATCACATAACCAGAAAACTATTGGAAGCCGACTTGGGGTTTCCTAGGTAACTGGCATATTTTGTCAGCGATTAATAGAAAAGAAACAGAGCCATCCCACTTCATCAAAAAGCAGACTTGTGTAAATGGAGCTAAACCTAAACTTATCATCATCTTTACAATGGATGCCACAACTTTCAAGTAATAGTACCACTTGTTACTTCTCCCAATCCTAACATAAGTTACTAGAAGCTTGCCAACTAAAAAGCAAAGAAATATCTAAAATCATCCAACAGCCTTTGTTACATTGCCTAATATAAACTGTGTAGTTTTCACTTTGAATAGTGAGTCGTCCTTTTCTTTTATAAAGTCAATTGCCAAAAAAGACTTAATTACCTCTCAAAGATCTAATGGCAGCATTCACATATATTATATGGACTACTATGACATTCTCAAATTGTTCATTAATTATTGATATCATAACCCTACGTGAGTTTATTTTGATTGTAAAAGATCTAATTAGCTAACTCACTATTTCAGTCAACTAGGAGGCTTGATTGAAAATTGTGATTCAATATTCTATGTAACTATACTTAAAAATCTTATGTGAATTAATTTAGAACTTCTAGAAAAGATGCCAAAAAGCCTAACAAAAATTAGTATATGATCATGATATCAATAATAAGCTTTTAACATGAAAAACTTATCCTTCAGCAATCTCAAGGAGTACTCAATATCTTAAGGCTATATAGACTACCAATTTGTAGATAATCAATCTTTGTACTAAGAACAGCTTTCACAAATGTATGGCCTAAGCTCCACAATGTAGTGCTGGAGTTTGCAATTCTTTTTAACCATCAGAGTGGATTTTGTTCGCTCTAAAAAGAGCATTAGTACTTTGAAAGAAACATAATCGCTCCATATGTTCAAACTATACATATATCAATATAAATCAAAAGATTTACTTGGGTCCTGGATTGACATTTTAGTAAAAGGATTGAGGTTCCACATGCTACTCCTTTAGCTACATGCTGGAGCAATGATGTGACCCAAGTTAAGGAATCATTCTAACAAATCATAGAGGATAGGTACTTGTGGAGATAACTTTACGAATTATGGTAATATATAGCAAAAGGATATGGACCTAGAAAGTCTAAATTTTTGTTGTTGATATCTATTTGCTCAAATAGATGTACAATATCCTCACTAATGGGATCATTAACTGGTTGATGCCTGAAAGTCAAAATTGCTTTCTTGAAATATTCTTCATATAGAGGAGTTACCTCAATATAAATGATACCTTCATCAAGGAACCTTTATCAAAATTGCTTTTTTGAAAGATTCTTCATATAGAGGAGTTACCTCATATAAAAGATTCTTCATAAGTGTGTGATTACCTTCATCAAGGAACAAAGCTGAAAACAAGCTATTAATTCAAATGAAAGAAGAAACAAATGAATGAAAGTAGAAAAAAATGAACCCAAAAAACTCTCAAATGAAGGGAAAGACCAAAAAGAAAAATTAAAAATAAATATTACCGTGAAAAAACACGACACCCAAAGCACACAAGAAAGTATTTATGAAGAAGATGATGAACAAAAAAAGTAAAGTAACATGGTGAAAATTCAATTAATAGTCCAATCACCCTAACTAACAACACAAGAAAACATCAAATAAAAAAATCACACCAAAAGACTACAACACCATAGAGAAACAAAGAACCACCTAAAAATATCTAAAACACATAAAACATACCAGCAACTACCATTTAAAAGAAACAACCAGCAAACTAAGCGAAAAAATGAATATTTCAAATAAAAAAAGAAGTCATATAAATCTATCATTTTCAAAACTGTAAACACCATGCACACAGAGGCCAAAGCAAAGAAATTCTCTCCCCCCCCACCAAAAAAAAAGCATCTAGAGATAAAAGATAAAGAAGAAATTCTACACTAACTTTGTCCAACTTGAAAATTAAACCAAAGTAAAGCAGCTTCCTATATCATGTTCCTAGCTTCAACCATTACTGTAGAGCTCTACTCTATAGATAGAAAGAGTAATAGATAGTAAGGAAAAAAGAAACACCAAAAGCACAGCCAAACCCCTCTTTCCAAGAAATCGTACTTCCTTTTCCCCTAACTCTGGCAAATCTGCTTCATCCATCCCTCTGCTATCTCTGTATCATCTTAAAGAAAAGGAAAATCTAAACTTACCAATCTTCTACCATTTATCTCAATCAAACCCCATTTCTTCTGATAGAAAAAAAGTAACATGTTTCTTTAGACCCTACTGTACGCGGCACAACCAATTAAGAAAGGAGTACAATTCCACACAACACCCACATCCAAAAATGACGTCGTTTGGGAGTGGAATCTGCCAAAAAAATAATCAAAAGCGCTGGACAAGCGCAATGGCACTATATCCACATGCATCCAGACTTATATGTTAGTCTAACACACAGACATATGCACTTAAACTTCATTTTCTTGCAACGTTGAGTCTTACCTGTAACACTTGGGAATAAAGAAAGCAATAGAATGCATATATACTTGCTAATATGATATTACCAAAAAGCTCTTAGAAAAAAATTACTGTCAAAACGTCCCTATTTCTTCTCCAAGATCTGTATCCTCTAGAGGAGTATCTTAAATAACATGTTTGGGTCTTAGATTTCAAATCTAACTTTTATCAATTATTCTATTTTATAAATACATATCATGCGTATATAATTCACAATGAAATGATCAAAATTTCAAAAGAATATTTAATTACTTGGCATGTATCTAAAAATTGAAGTATTAAATGAAACACTAATTGAAATATGGGTTCTAAATTACAAGCCAACCCAAATTAAACTATGAAAAACATAAAACTCGATTATAGATTATAACCATTAGATTGAAGAAATGGGCTTTGTAAGGAAATCCACATGTATCCAAGTATATCTAATTGGCTTCGTTGAGCCAAGATGTGGGTTTAATTGTGATTCTAGTATAGATGACGTGGAGTCAAAATAACCTCAGTTGCACTAATTCTAACCTTGAATTAGGGTAGATTTGAGACTGCAGGGTACTCAAGTTTGATTAAGGACAAGCCCCCGCCTAAATATATATATATATATATAGATACTAATTGACTACATGTAAAAAAGTACATTTAGTGCAACCATAAATCATGAATCAATTTTTCTATTGTTAAATTGTAGGACTATAATAAAGATGCCTCATTCTATTTCTACTTCCATAGAGAATTCCTCATCAGGGCTCATTAAATTTATGACTTGTCGGGGTAGCTGCTTGAGAATGCCAAACAATTATCCTAGAGACATCCTTTAGAAATAGTGAGAAAACTGTGAAGTTTGCCAATGTTGTTAATTTTGTGAACATGCATCAGTTAGAATAATTTATGATACTAAAATTTGAATCTTCATTTTTTCAATGGAAATCTGATGCTTTCTAGTTTTGTATTTCAATTGTAGTGATTCTATATGGGCTATCCTCTCGTATAAGAAATGCACTAGAGAATTGCTAATACATAAAGAACAGATATATATATATATATATATATACTAGTAATTGCACATCGCGCATGTGCGGTGTTTCTTTGCCTGGAAAATGTGTAGTGTAAGAATAATTTGATAATTTTTCTATTGTGTTTGGTAATAGAAACTTTTCAAAAATTAGATTATGGAGTTGTTTACAACGGCTAGCCTATTTTGTCATATGTTTTGCAAAATAAGAGTTATTCAACTTTCTAAAATGTAGAAAACAAACAGTTTGGCAAAACATATATATATCTACATTTCATTGTTGCTGTTTAGTAGTCTAAATCTATAATGATCATAGATGGTACTTTTATTTGCTTTATTTTTGTAGTTGCTACATTATTGCTTTCATCTATGCTTTCTTCAACAAAAGTTATGCATTTTCTTAGATTAGTTATAAGCCCTATTTGGCCACTCTAAGAGCAACTGTTCATGGTCATTATAGGGACTATGGCTTTATTTGCAGGTTATGATTTGCCTTGTAACAACTCCTCCCTCTCCCCTGTATATAATTGACTAATTACATAAGTGTAAAATGGTTTATTTCTTGAGAAATTAGGAAGAAATAAACCTATATATTGAAATAATAATCAAATTCAAAGATGCATTCTTAAAAAAGAAAGAGAAAAATATGCAACTTACTTAAGATTGTTAATGAGTAATCAAAACCAAATTCAATTATGAGGGGTTTTCTTTAAATTAATGTTGGTGCCAATTCTTCAACTCATCAATGTTATATATTGACACTCATGGTAGAGATAGGAATTGCTTGAGGGGACAACAAGCTGCAACACATAGGAGTAGGCTCATCTCTTAAAATTTGTCAAGGCTGCAACATTTGATTCATTGCAGAACTGGTTGTTAACATGCATTTTCATGATTGCATTGTAAATAACTCCAATTGAGCAAGGCAATGGGGTTAGAAGATCATTAAGCTCTGTATAGGTTAAATTGTCATGCATACGTATGTTGTTCAGACAATAGTCATCTTTCTGCATTCCTGACAAATCAAGTCTCTCATCATCATCTGGTCCCAACCATCCAAGTTATTGAGACCACTAAATATATCATATATTCATATCGATCAGCATAAGGTAAGGATTTGCCCATCCCCTTGCTGTTGAGATCATTCTAGTAATCAAAATTTGCATCAACTATGTTCAAATCAATGTATGGCAAGAAAAGTAATGTAGAATATACATCTCAATTTAAAAATGCAAGGCTTTACATTTCCATGATATGCTAGCATCCAAACTAAAAAGCAATATGTTGTAAGGACATTTTGGAACAACAACAGAAAGATAAAAGTATTCTAATCAAAGGATGTTCTAGACATGAAAAAGGAAAAACAAATAGAAGAATTTTCACAAGACAACTAGTTTTTGGATTCCTATTATTGGAAGTGACAAAGCATTGAATTTAGATGACATAAATCTCAAGACTCCAACAGTAGAAATAAAATTTTAGACACCATATTAGCCTAAGTGCATAC
>JACGDI010005818.1:148600-164088 GCA_014898725.1 Jacaranda copaia
ATTTTTTTAATAATTTTTATAAATTTAAATTTAAGATATTCTAAATTACATGAAGTAAATATCCAATTTTTTATTGATATCAAATCAGAGTGTTATACACTTATCAAAGAATCAAACTTTTCATAAAAGAACAAAGTACATTGACGTGAGGTATCACTTTGTCCAGGACATAGTGTCTCAAGGTGTTATTTTGCTTAACAAGGTTGGGACCAAGGATAATCCGGCAGACATGTTGACTAAGGCTGTTCTAGGAATCAAATTCGAGCATTACTTGGATTTGGTTAATGTTTGCAGACTTAGATGACAAACCCTTTTGGGGGGTGGGGACAAAGAAGAAGAATAGTGAATTTCAAGTCAAAGTGGAAAATTATTGATTTTACAAGAACTGAAAGAAAAATGGAGCGAAATAGAGTAAAGGGTTGAAAAAGACATGCGGAAAACAGTAACTTTGTGCAATGAACAGTAACAGAATGGGGCAAGAGGGCTCAAGTCTAGCGCAAAGTTTCTGCCCAAATTTGCAGCAGTAATAGAATTCTTGCATCGGGTGTGAGTCATGAGTGCCCTAGCGCACGGCACAAGCCTATGGGCCCAAGACTCAATTTTCGCGGGTATTTAATTAGTTTTCTTTTGAGATTCATTAGTTTAGAACGAGAGTGTTGGGTGTTCTCGTGAAATTTGTGGGATTCAAATTTGTACTTGTACTTTGATTTGAGATCAATAAATTTTTTTTCTTTATTCGGTGAATTAGGCATATCAACGAATCACATTAAATCTTGTTGTCAATTGCATTAAATTTCTTTATTATTATTTCATAATTGTGATTCTAGATCGTTTCAAATTACAACGCACAACCATGCATTTCTCTCACTATCAAATTCCCTCAACCCCTTCACTTCTGTAACCATTAATATGAGGGCTCGGGGTTGGATCCATCAGTTGAGAGAAAGGCACCTGACCGATGTTGGGAAGGCCTGCGTTGCCAAGAAAAAGAGCCAGGAGGTGCTGGATCAGAGATTGATATATTGAAAAGGCCTGGGCAAGCTCAACTGCTGAATCTGCCTTCCCATAATGCAGAGAGGTATGAATACCAGGGCCAGAAAGAAGAAGAAATCGAGCCATAAGAAATATACACTGGATATACTGGGTAGGACTGTATATTAATTTATGCAGGGGTTGGGTTTATGTTTAAGTAAAGGAGAAGAAAGTTGACAAGCGTCTTTCCTGGAAGCTGGACCCTTCAAGAATGTGGAATCCTCCATTGCAATATTTTAATTAAGAGATTTGGTCATTAATCAGAATTTTAAAAAAGGAAAAGCAGGTGCTTGTTTGCCAACCTAAATCATAATTGAGGATGATATGAAACTCAATCGCAGATAACCGTTAGATAAAAAAAAATGGCGATCAGGTAAATTCACAAGTACACTTAAGTGACCACACGTATAAATTCTCTTTTCCACCACATTATATCACAGATATTTAGCTATTCACGAGTACTTCTCTTGAACATTTACTTGATTATGGGTGTCGCAGGGTTTTATTCATCGAATGTTCCAAGTTTTAGTCAACTCATCTCGTTCAATTAAAAACTAGCTCGATCCTGAGTAGAATATAATAGAATTTTCCCATATATTACTTGCCTTGAGTTCTGAACTTTTACTGACTGAATCTGGGACAGGTCATGGTAAACATTTTCCTGTTAAACCAATCACAGAAGACCTTGAAGTTGAGTATCAGCAAAAGTTCCAAGTCTCCATAGAGAATTTCTCATCAGGGGTCATTAAATTTACGGCCTGTCGGGCTACCTTTTTGAGAATGCCCAACAATTGTCCGAGGAGACGCCCTTTAGAAATAGTAAGAGCACCATGAAATCTGTCAATGCTGCTCCATGAGCATGCATCGTTAGAATAATTAATGATACTGAAATTTAAATCTTCACATTTTCAATGCAAATATCCTGCTCGCTGGTTTTCTGTTTTAATTGTAGTGGTCCCATGTGGAATATCCACCTGCTAATACTGCAAAAGCATTTAGCTTAGACATCTTGATTTCTCAATATAGTAGCGTTTCCCACATAGATATTAGCTGCGGAATTACTAATACATAAAGAGCAGATACGAATTTTTTGTCTTACATGGTTGTCTTGTCCCTTTCTTTTCTTTTGTTGTTTTATACTTGACATTGAAGTTTCTTTTAATAATTTTAGAGGATAAAGTAAATTGATATGGATTATATACAGCTATCTGCTACACGACCGAATGCAAAAAAGTAGAGAGCATTTGCAGCAAAGTATTGAAATAAAGAATTTAAAATGTGGAAAATGAACGTTGAAATCGCGAGAAACTGTCTCCAAATTTTAACTTTAAACTAGAATTATAGAAGTTGTCATTGTAAAAACTCCAGTTTAACTTAATTCAGCCAAAAGCTGAGAATCACTTTAAAATACTTTCTACTAACACCCCTTTAATGAAATCAGAGATGCAACGATCTTGATATGTATGATATTTTTAGAAGATGCAAAGGAATTATCTTTTTACCAAACTTTGTGGCCATAAGACATAGTACATTCACACAAACAAACTCTGTTGCTTTTTTGTTTCATGGTGATCCAAGAATGTTGTATTGAACAACATAAACTTGACAAATTCCTCAAGGACTGACTGCCGTTGATTGTCATTATAACTGTACATGAGAGGTACCATCCTTACAAGATTAAGAGAGGCTTCTTTAAAAAACGATGCGAAGGAGTGATTTAGATGAAAACACTCCTTGTTAAGATGTTTCCATTCGCTTGCTATCATGTTCATGACATGCTCCCGTGCTTGTTTAACTGTTAAACCGTCGTGATCTTTCATATAGCACTCTATATATGAACCGTCTCGACCATCTTGATTCTCATCCTGTTAATCATGCATCTGATTGTTACCTATGAAGTATATCTAGTTGATCTCATAGTTATCGCTATAGATAAGTAGTTTTCTTATAACATCAACTATAAAACATACCTTGGCACTTCCTAAGTCATCCCAAAGACGAAGAATTGCAGCCGCACAGGATATGAGCATCGATATTTCATTTAACCGGATTGCAACTTCATTGGTTCCGCCAAGACCCAAATGAAAGAATAAGTGGACTAGCACTACATGCACCCCCGAGCTCACCTTGCCATTGGCTAGATACTCTTCTGCTCTCGGTAAATCCCTGGATGCGAACCATTTAGCTTCCACTAGAAATGCTTTGCACAAATTTGCCCACTGCATTGTAATATATAAGATTTGTGAAACATCTGAATGTTATCAATTAATCTTAATTCAAATCCCAAATCAAGAAACTCCAACATATATATATACACACACACCGTTTGTTTTAGTGAGTTGATAGGGTTGTATCCATGCTTCTTATAAATCATGTAGCCTATCTCATTTGTGGTATCCAGAAGGGCCTTGTAACACATCTTCATATAGTCAGGCAGCGAATCAATGGCCGAGTAGTCCCATCTATATACAAATTTTAATCAAGCAATTTCAATATGTATATATATTATCGTGTTGATTAAATTTTAGAGTATTTGCATCCTGTTTATCCTAAAATATTGGATTAATAAAACTACCAGAAAAGCCAATTTCCATACTTGTCCACTGCATCTGTGAAGATAGTCAACTCTTTAAGTGTCCCATAAAGATCAAAAACATCATCTATCAGGTAAATAAAAGCTATGGACTTGGCAAGCTGGACTCTCTCCACCGACAAGCGCATATCATTGATGAGGATCATCATCGAGCCTGTATACCATTTTAGTGGCTGGTTTCTTGCGAGCTTTAGCTCCCTGGTCAAGTCTAGGCCATTCCACCATCTAAAATGACATAATATTTTCAATAAACTTAATTGAAAGAATTAATAAGAAATTAAAACTCTGGGTTTTTTTGTCACATATGATCTTTTTTCTTACTTGAGAAATTGGAGCAACTCTTTCTGGTATATGGATTGCCCCATTACAAAATCCATTTCTACAAGCTCTGTTAATGTTTTTCTCCACCTGTTCATGCTTCTGAGATCTCTTAGGAAGTTCTTTTGCGTCAATCTTGTTATGCTCTTGTGATAAGGGTGCTTCAATCTCATATAAATAGTTTTAGACCGTTCGCAATCCATATTTTCCATGCATTCATAGAGAAGTTGGCTGCTGAAATCTTCGGCTTCGTCGAGTATATTTTCTCCTTCAAAACTTACCTGTGCAGCTTCATACAATTCCAGCAATCCCCTGATATCTTGCCTTAGTTCTGTTTTGAACCTTCCATCCTTGCCCTTGAAATTTTTAAACACGTCTGTGCATGTATATGCAACTAAATATGAGAAATGCTGAAAAAATGAGGGAAACAGAAAGGGAAATGGTGAAAAACCTGAAGTTACGTTGTATCCTTGCTGTCTCAAAAGTCGGAATGAAAGTGAAACATCATGAAGAGAGTATCCATGAATATTATGGCTGGATTTCACGAAGCGCTGCGTGAGAATTTTATGAATTTCTTCCTGATAATGGTGGCCGATTCCTATCCGCTGGATGGCATCCACAAAGATCAAACTTTCTATTGGATCTTCTTCTTCTCTCGACTTGAGTAAGCGCCTAATGTCCTCTAGTTTTTGTTCATAGTCTATAAAGAATTTAACCTGTATGTAATAACATTAATGGCCATACTTTGGAAGAAAATCAGCTGGAAAAATTGTCCTGGAAATTAAAAGCGGAAACTTAACCGGAAAAATGTGTCCATTGATCAGACATTCTTGATGTCTGGAGGATTCAGAAGTTGATGAAAAGGCTTCAGCATTGCTCCAATATTTCTGAGTAGTAGCTCCACATGCAACCGAGAAGGGTTTATTATTCTTCCCACTATCAAAGAATTCAGTAAGAAAAATAGAAGAAAAAGGGCGAAAAATAGGAGAAAAGCCATGACAGCGTACTGCCATGTAGAGAAGTATAATTTTGTTCGGATCAAAGCGGAGAAAAAGAAAAACAAGAAAAGAAAATAGAATTCCTCAGAGCAATGATGTGATAACCCAGGTAGGAAACGAGTGTATTTGCTGTGTGGATTGGTCGTTGAGGTCCTGCGGGGACAAGATATACATTTGTTTTTGTGAAAAAAAAAAAGGGATTCAATTTAAAACTTTGAATTAGCCCCAGTCTTCGAAAACCCTACAGCCAAAATCAATGTTTTGAAAACCAGACCGGACCGGCCGGTTCCACTGGTCCGACCAGTGACCGGAGGCCAATCTAGTCCGATTGAATCATAAAAATCAGGAATGGTCAAAATCAGTCAGAATTGAACCGGTTGAATCGGTTCAATTCTTTTTTCTTCTTTTTTTTTTTTAAATTTTTAATTTTTTTAAAAAAATAAAAGAGAAAATTATGTCGAAAATGATGATTAAAATTTTGGACATGTAATTTTTTGAAACATAAATTTATTTTTTTGAAATTTAGTTATATATGAATGTTTATATTTAATTTATTATTTTATTTTGTTTAATATCTCTGAAATTATATCAAATATTTAGCATAGAAAAATTTATTTTTACTTGAGTTGAAGTATGAAACGAATTATTATTTAAATTAATGTGAAATATTATTTTTTATTTATTTATAGTTGATTAATTTTTAAACATTATTATTTTCTAAAAAATATACTTCAAAATAAGTAAGTTAAAATTTTTTTCAAGTAATATTCTTTCTATATCAATTGAAAATTTTATTTTTTAGTAATATTAAAATATTATATATATATATTTATAAAATTAAATATAATTATTGTGTCATTATGACGTCATACCGGTTCGACCACTAGTGGAATCGATTGAACCAATAACTAGTAATATTATCGATTCATTGTCCGATCCGATTTTAAAAATACTGGCCAAAATTCTTTTCCTCTATAAAACAACCCATGCCCTCAACAATTACTCACCTTGCCGCCGGCCATGTCCATTCTTTGTGGACAGAATTATTTTTTTGAGATGCGATGCTCAAAAAAATGAATTTTGACTTCTGAGGTAGTTTGCTAGGCATTAGATTCATATGAATTATGATCTTAAAAAATTATTAGCTTTTTTTTATGAGCCGCATTAGGAATCATCGTTGGAGATCGTGGCCGTTGGCAAACTGGCAATATTTTGAAGATTGGGACTTGTTTTGTGAGGATTGAATTTGGGATATTTGTAATGTTTCGTAAAGATTTATTTGCTTCATTCAAAATTATTAATTTGACTCTTTTTTTCATATTTTTTTGTTTTAATGTATGTACTTTTATCTTATTTTTTTATTTTTAATCATATAGTATTTTTTATAAGGATAAATAAGATATTTCACAATTGATATTAGTGTAGTACTATTTAAATAATAAGACAGGTTAATTTAATAAATTAACTTAATTATTAATGATTTAGAAAAATCATCTGTGTACATGTCAAATTCTTAAGTGATATAGGATACTAGTTAAAATTATAGTTATCAAATCCTAGCCAATGTAGGGATATAGGTTTTTATTTTCTAAGGTCTTATGTTTATAGTTCTGATTTGTTATCATGTACTCACTTTTTAGTCGTTCATATCAATTAAATTTAATCATCGCTTTCAATCCATTATAAAGTAAAGAACCGTGATTCTTTAATGGTTCTATAAAGAATCATCTTCTTTTAAAATTAAATTATAAAAAATAAAATAAAAAATATTACCCTTCTAATACTGAATGACCAAATTAATCTTATTAATTTTAAAAAAATAAAACCCTTCTTTTTCTAATATTTTAGGCACACTAGGGCACTTTTATTTTATCGTTGGGAACATATTTGTCAAAAATAGACTTTAGAAATTAGATGAAAGATGATTTTTTAGTTGATTCTTTAGTTACTTATATTGATAAAGATATTATTAAAAATTTGACATTAATTTGATTTTTAATGAGTATTATGATATGAATGAGTGCCATGCTCAACTTTGATGAAAATATATATTTTGAATTCATAAATTATAAAATTTATATTAAAACTTTTATATTTAATAATTTTTGTTCGCATCATTTCAGATTTGAATCTGTCCTGACGAGCAATACAGCGCTAAATTGGCATGCTGCGGCGCCCACATTCTAGCGCCCTTGATGATTTGGTGCCGCAGCAACTGAATTATCTGAAAACACTTGCTCAAAATATTATGAAAAACAAACCTTATCATTATTGATTATTATCAATATTATTATTATAGACGGCTCACCTTGCTAGCTAACTAGCTACATTATTTATTGGACTAATTAAGTTGCAAATCAACATTTATGAATCTCGCCTGTCTCTCAATGGTCATTTATAACGTTCATCAGATTGGCGCTTTGGGCACCGCAGTGTCCATGCCGAGGACATAATGATTGAATTCATCTCTCCAAATTTATTTTCTAAATTTTTTTTAATTGAATTGGAGTTTAATGTTAAGAAAATAGAATTTTTAATTTTTTAAAATTAATAAAATTAATTTGATCATTAAGTATTAGAAGGGTAATGATTTTTATTTTATTTTTTAAAAATTTAATTTTAAAAGAAGATGATTTTTTATAAGAATCATGATTCTTTACTTCATAATGGTTCAAAGGTGATGATCAAATCAAACTAATAAAATAGTTAAAAAGCAAGTACATAATGATAAGTTAAAACTATGGGTATAAGACCCCAAAAAACCTGTAGAACGATTCGCACGTAAAATGACTCTTATACCTTTCATTTAAACTTTAAAATAGAGTGATAATCCTTTGGCTCTCTTTTAAAACGTGACATTCTTTTTTCTCCAATTAAAAATAAATAAATAAAATGACCACATTTTTATTTTACTTCTTAATAGAAAATTATTTTAGCATATCATATTAGGTTATATATTGCTTTCATTGATATATCTATACTACAAGTTAGTGATTTGATGATTTATCAACGCTATATAATAGTTTGACAATCTAATTAAATGTACATAGAAAATCAATTATGTGTCTTTTCCCCCCTCATCCATGTTACCTCATTTTTCACAGGAAATTATGTATTTTTCTTGTTCATTCATATTACTACAAAATGTAAATAATTTGAAACGAAAATTGATCAATTTAAATCGCGGTTTCTAGATGTGAATTAAGACAAGTTGACTGTGAATTTTTTTTAACCTTTAAATACATTTTAACAAATAAAAAACTCTCATACCTATTTTTCATTTAAACTCAAAGTAAAATGACCATATTTTTCTTCTTTTTAGACGTGTAACGTTCTTTTTTCTCCACATAAAACTAAATTAATAAAATACCACACCTTTTACTTTCTAATAAAAGAATTACGTAAGCATATCCATATTAGGTAATATATTGATTTGGTTGATATAGCAATACCATAAGTTAAAGATTTGATGAAGATATAATACTATAAGTTAGTTTGACAATCAAACTAAATATACATAGGAAATTGAACTAAACGTATGTGGGAAAATTGCAAAACTAGGACCGTAATGATGGTCATTTTTCATTTTAGGATCAAAATTTGAAATGGTATTAAAGTATGACCAAAATTAATTAAAAATTGAAAAAAAGGGCAACAACCATCGGAAAACACAGTCAGCGCTGGTGATTGCTTGTGTGGCACTTGTGTGGTGCTTGCACCAATGTTCCACACATGCACCATTCAGGCGCTGCACAAGCAATGATCATGTTGATTGTATTTCTTGGTGATCGTTGTTCTTTTTTTTTTTTTTTAATGAGTTTTAATCCTACTTTAATACTACCCAAAATTTCAATCCTACATTGTGCAGTCCTATTTTTGCAATTTACTCAAATGTACATTGAAAATCAACTATTTATCTTTTCTCCCATGTTGCATTTTTTTTCCTTTCCTTGTCCACGTTTACACATTTCTTCTTCCTTCATTTTACCACAAAATTTAAATAATTTAAAATTAAAAATTGACCAATTTAGATCTCTATGTCTAGACTTGTGCAAATGTTCTTGCCTTTAAAGGATTTTTAGCACATAAAAAGACTGTTTTACCTTCCATTTAAATTTAAAGCAGCATAGCGTCTTACTTCTCTCTTTTAGACGTTTGACAGTACTTTTCTTTTTACATAAAAATAAATAAACATAACACCATCATATTTATATTTTTCTTCCTAATAAAGTAAAAGATTTTAACTTATCAATACTGTTAGGTAATATGATTTGATGAATATATCAATACTATAAGTTAGTAATTAATATTTTGATATATCAATAGTATAAGTTAGTTTGACAATCAAACTAAATGCACACAAAAGTCGATTACTGGTCTTTTCCCTCTCATCCTCTTCTTCTCTTTCGTCCACGCTCATTTTTCACAAGAGATTACTTATTTTTCTTTTTTCCTTTTTTTCATATTACTACAAAAAAAACTTTTTGGAGAACATTGCAGATGACGAAATTTGTCCTTTCAATAAATCAATCTTATCATATTCTCAAATCAAATAAATAAAAGTACAAACTATATAATTAAATATACATAACATGTACAACGACGCTCATTTAGGTCAAACATAAGACCTCCCGCATAATAGGGGAGACTAATGTCATTGAACTACAAGCCACTGGATATATTACCACAAAATTTGAATAATTCTAAATTGAAAATTGAGGTTATAAGCTCCTAAAAAGAGCTTATAAGATGTTTAAAAGTTTATAAGTTGATGAAAAATGTTTGATAATTTTTTTTAAAAAAAGAGCTTATAAATCCTAAAATAAGATTTTACGAACTTATAAGTTCTTTTAGAAAAAGTAAGGAAACCTTAGCTTATTTTTAAGATCTTAACAAACCCTTTATTTTTAATCATTTTAATTATAAAATTGTCATTATTAACATTTTATAAATTTCAAGATCTTATTTGATCCAAATACTTCAACAATTCATTTTAAAAATAAAATCTAACATCTTATAAACTTTAAAAACATCTTGTCAGATGTAAGAGCTTATAAGATGTTTAAATAAACTTACCCAAACACCCCTTAATTAGATCTCAATCTCTTGACACGTGTTCGGCCAAATTGGTTGCGTGAACTTTTTAATTACCTTTAGATAAATACCTTTAGCACATAGGATAACTTATATGTCATTTAAATTTAAAGCAAAAATGAGAATCTTTCCCCTCTCTTTTAGATGTGTGACAGTCTTCGTCTTCCACATAAAAATAAACAAATAAAATGTCATACTTTTACTTTTCCTCCTAATAAAACAATTATTTTAGCATATCAATATTAGATATTGATCTGATGAATATAAAAATACCACATGTTAGGTACTTGATGAATATATCAACGGTACAATTTAGTTTGACAATGAAACTAAACATACACAAAATTTAATTATTTATCTGTTTCCCTTGCGCTACTCTCTCTTTCATGCACATTCATCTTTTCAATACACGTTACTACAAAATCTCAACAGTCTTAAAACAAAATCTGAATGATTTAAAAAAATCCGTCCAGACAAAAACAAGCCAAAATCAATAAACTGCTGTGATTGGTGTTGAATTAAAATACAGTAATTATAACTTTTCCAAATCTGATCATGGGTCGATTTTTCGAATCCATGGTGTTTAACACTTTGCAAAATAATTGTCTGTTTCCATTAATTATTCAGGTTAATTACTCCAACTTACCTCTCATTCATCCAAAAAATTATTTGGACCAGAAAAGGTATAGCGTGTCTCATTACACAATATGTCGCTATTGAAATTAGGGGTCTTCAAAATTGAATTAATTTGATTAAACTGATTCAAAAAATAAAAAAATTAATTAAATTGATTTCTTTTTAAGTTTTAAAATTGAAAAAATTGAATGATTTGGTTCGGTTTTCAATTGGCACAATCAAAAGCGAATCGAATCAAATTGAACCGATCATATACTAATAAAATACTATCATACTCTTATTTTTATATTTTTAGATAAAAAATATTCTAACATTTTGTATATTTCTCTTCTACCCAAACCCAACTGATGGCCAAATCCAAATGGAAAGGAGAAAAATAGAAACCCAAAAATTGAATTGAGGTTCGATTTGATTTGATTCGATTCTTTATATTGAATTAAATTGAATGGTTGATTTTATATCAAAATCGATTAATTTATTTTAATAAAAAAAATTTCAAAATCAGACCAAATCAAATCATAAATACTCGTAAATAAAATATCATAAAGAGTAATAAGACATAGGGCCCCGGTCCAGATCCTGGAGTGCAAAAATGAGCTAGACAAATTAAGACTGTCGGGGTGGCCCACGGACAAGATGAGCGCTGCGCATCTATTGGTAACTAGTTTTTCGAACAACTCAATTTTGTTTCGTAAGAATATTTATAATCTTCATAAAGATTACATTATCAACGAATTGGATATGAATTTAAATTTGGTTATCAAAATTTATATTCTCTTTCAATGAACATTTAAAATTCAATTAAAAATTTTGATTTGATTTATCTTTTTCTTTTTTCTTTTTTCCTTTTGAATTTTATGAAAAATATTGTACTTAGAAAGTAAATTTATGTCATATTTGAATTTAAACAACTTTTTATTATATATTAATTCAAAGGTTAAATATTTGAATATTAAATTCCTATTTAACATTATATTAATGCGTTGATGAACTATTATATGTTATTATATTTGACATTTTATTAATATCCTTCATAATTTTTAGATTAAAGACTCTATATTAATAGTGTAATATAGACATTAATATAGCTATTAAGTCAATATAATATCTATATTTTATTTTAAAATATGTATTAATATTATATATAAGAATATTAATTTAATAAAAAAATATTAAAGTTTGGATTCGAATATTTAACCGATCAAATTACTTAATTTCATACCCGATTTACTTATTTTAAATTATAAATATTTATAATCAAATCTGATTCATTGAACATTTTAATCGATAAAGATTCTAAAATTTGAATCGAATTCTGATCGAATTTAGATTAAAATTCAATTCATTGATAGCGATAATCAAACTAAAAACAATTTATTTACTCTTGACGTCTTCTTGTGTGGCCCGGTGGCTGGTCTGAAGGTGGAGGGGTCCGGTGAAAAATTTAATATATATATAAAATAAAATTCTATTTAACTTTATTTTTAAAAAATTTATTATGTAGTAATGATGTGAATACATTATTTTTTATCTCTTTTTGTCATCTCAATATTTTTTATATATAATTTACTATAAAAATGAGTTATTGTATTATCAATTGGTCAATCTATATTAATTAATTTTTTGATAACTCTATATCTATTTATGGTAAGCACTCAATGTATCTATATATGTAATCTTGCATATTAATTTTTATCTCTTTCTCTCTCTCTCTCTCTCTATATATATATATATATATTAGTTTATATATATAATAAATTATAGTATCTAATTAATATATATATATATATATATATATATAAAGTAAAATGATGAATTCAATTCTATTCCAAATATATTTTTTATGTAGCAATAATGTGATTGAGTTATTTTTATCCCTTTTTGCCATTTCAACATATTTTCATATATATTTGCTATAAAGATGAGTAATTTTACTATTAATATAAAATATTATATTAATTAATTTTTTTGTAACTCCACTCAATATATCTACATATATATCATCTTTCATATTAATTTTTGTATTTCTCTCTCCATATATATGTATATATATATGTTTATTTATGGAATTAGTATATATACATATATTAGTTTATATATGTATGTAATTATTATATACATCAGTTTATATGTATATAAGTTTGAATAATATATTAATTTATGTATGCAATGCTAGATTAGTACATATAATTTAACTTTTTAGCTCTCTCTCTCTCTCTCTCTCTCTCTCTCTCTCTCTCTCTCTGTAAACACATATATACATATAGTTTTAATATGTAAAGAAAGAGGTGAATTTTACCTTTATTTGAAATTATTTTTTTGTTATATATAAAATAAAAATTATGTATATAAATCCCACTTTAGTTTAATATTTCCTAAATTATATTTATTCCATAATTTAGCACTTTAATTAAATTAAATTTCTTTATTTAAGCTTATAATTTTTTATGAGTAATTTATACTAAAAATAACCAAAAGATGCAATTCATTATTGTTTAAATATGTCAAATTATTATTTTTCTTTTTTCTTCACTTCTCTAGGATCATAAGTTTGGTGAGCTAAAGTATGGTTTTTTTTAATATTCATGTATTTTGTCATTTACATAAGATTTTCTAATATTAATAAATTTTTATATTTATTTTCCAGGTTAATTTATAAAAGTAATTTGAAGTCTTAATCATGTGGTAAGTTAAACATTTTATGCTTGAGTAGCTACATTAATTGATTAATTTTTTTTTTCATTTTTTTAATGTTACTGATTTTTTTTAACCCATAATTTGTTTGTTTTTATTATTCTGTTAGTTTGATGTTTTGGTGGTGGCTTATAGTTTGCTTTTTTTATGATTAGGTTAATATTATCAATATTTAATTATACTTAAAATTAAATAAAATAACTTTGGCAAGTCAAAATCTTGAGTCTTCAATTATAAATTTCTTTACTTTAAGTTTGCTTTCTTCACTGTCCATAGAGCCATTCAACTATTTATATAAATTCTTTCATTATTACATATTTAATTTTGGTAAATATTACACACACACACATCTATATATCTATATATATCTTAGTATATGTGTACCTCTTTATATTAATTTTGGCAATTCAAGTTCTAATAAATTTGTAAATATATATATATATATTATAAATAATGATATTTTTTCCAGTCTCCTTTAATTGTGATTGATATGACCTCACTTTAGGTTAAAAATATCATTTTATTACATAAGTTTTTCTTCAGTATGTTTTTTTAGTTAAATTTTATCCCATTTAGCTATAACAATGTATTGCAACTATCTTTAAAAAAAAAAAAATACTTTTTCCGATATTTACATAATATATGTATGATTATAGATAGTAAAGTTTTTATTTTATTATTCTAAAAATTATTTTCCTTTATATTTTTTTTTGTAGGTAAACTATGAAGATTTGTAGGGAATGGAGCAACTCCAAAAACATTTGAGTTGATGATGATAAGCCTCATTCATATAAAATATTATTACATATTACTTATTTCAATTATCAAATTGTTTGTTATAGAATTTCTGTTAGTTTTTTTTTTTAAATTAGTGTTATTTTTTAATATTTGTAATACTATAAAAAATGTAAATATCTAATTATAATAAAATTTAAAATTATTGCCCAGTGCAATGCACGGGTTAAACGCTAGTTCTGATGATAGTTTTGATTCTTGATTTTAAATAATATTTTATTTTTTATTCTATTTTATAAGTATATTTTTTTAAAAAAATTAGTTCTTTGTGAATTGCTGATGGATTTTGCGTCTTCTCATATAAGTATTCGTCCATTCCCAAATTTTATTTCAAATAAAATCTACAATATAAGGTTCAATTATGAAGAATAGTAATTATAACCGGCCACTTATGAGATACACCGGAGATAAGGAGTTAATCCAAACACATACAGGAAACAAACGCAGAAAACCGACTGCCGCGCAAGAATCTAAGGTAAGGAGGGACTAACATGCCAGGTGCAGAGGCGAGATGCAGATCGGAAGGAACAGAACCGCGCGCCATGGAAGTCTTTCAAAGTCATACTTGCCCTTCTCACTTTCTTTGGGAAAAATTATAATTTGACTCCCACAATTATTGCTCGTTTTGATTTTTATATACTTTCTTTCGGAGTTAACATATTTAATCCATTTTTTTTTTATAATTTTCTGCACATTTTTTGCGATTTTAGTTTTTGGATTGACAATTTGACATTAATTCTGCAATTATCCTAACCAGCACCACTTGGGCCAAATTTTGTATGTTTTACACTATTTGTCAGCCCACTTTATGCTAGCTCCATCTTTTGTTGTACGTCAGTCAGAAAAAGCATAAACAAATTAAAGTAAATAGTATGTGAAAAATTACGAAACTTTTATGATTATTTCAATTAATTAAAAACATAGTAGAAAAATAAAATTAAAGGAAAAAAAAGGGTAAATTGCTATAGAACCCCATGTGATCAACACAAATGAGCACAAAACCCCCCTGTAAAAAATATATATATATATACAAATAACTTTCTTGTATTTTTAAAAATCATGCCAAAAAACACCCTTGAAAGTGCTGGTGTAACTCATGTGCGAGTGTGTGCGATTAAGTGTGGATTTTTGTGTATAAAAAGATGATTATATCCTAACTTATAAATCGTTGGATTTCATCCTTAAAATATCAATGACCCAAATTAAATCCCATTATATCTTTTTAAAGAAATATTAAAATGTATGACTAATATATTATTGTATATAATATAATACATATGTATATAATATATATTATTTTATATTTATCTCTCCTTCTTCCTCTACCC
>JACGDI010005818.1:164188-177554 GCA_014898725.1 Jacaranda copaia
TGAATATTATTCAATTTGGATCAAATAAAAAATATATACATAAATTTATATGTACATATATATATTTTTATTTATACACATACACGCACATCAAGAGTTTGTTCGAGATCGAACTCTTGACCTCTTATATTATGTGGGAGACTTATGCCACTGGGTTAAAGGTCATTTGGAATAAATTTATATATATTTATACATATATTATATGTATAAATAAAAATATATGTATATTGATATGGGATAGCCCTCAATAGCCCAAAAGGCCAATTTAGCCCAACAAGCCCAGCATCAGTTCTGGAATTTCCAATAGGCCAAACACCAGTTTTGGACTGAGCCACTCAACAACAATTGTCTGGTCGAGTGTATTGTAACCAACCGCACTTAACAGAAAGCTTCTCCGTTCTAGAATATTATGCTTTCTTTGTAATCTACCAGCTAAACCTGTTCGATTTATATATCGACCTCATGAATCTCCCCGGTGTTGACTCAGATCCACGCCACAGTTATCACTCTGACAAGCAACATGCCTCTGTATTAATGGCGTGTGACAGTCGATACAGTTGCTGTCACCACCTCTTCCACCAACTCTGCCACTACCTTTGGCAGGGAGACGCCTACTAGAGGTACTATTCACCCTGAAAAATAGGAGATGAAGCCATCTGGAACGATACCAAGATCTGGAATAACCATCAACCTCTTGGCAAGGACTAGAGCCCAATGTATTTGATAAGGGCATCTTTGACAAATCACATACTAGGAGAAGACTACAAATACCTCATAGCTAACCATGCTCCAAGTAATGCTAAATACACCCTAAACTCTCTATATTCTGTTCGATTACCCTATCTCGACCAGAACTGACTTGAGCGTCAGAGTGCTTTAGTTGAGGGCACCTCGATTAGTTTAACGTATGTTGCTGTTGTAGATCTCAGACCTTGAGAAAAAATTAGCTGAATTACTCAACCTCTCTGGTCGGATCTATCCCAAACAGTACCTTTTCACTATAAACAACTTCCAACACCATCATTTTTGGCATCGTCTGTGGAAACCTTTTGAGATTGCAACGAGAAAATGGTAAACACACAAAACCTCATCAAAAAGAAAGGAGAATAGAAGGTCCACATCTCCACCTCCCCCTCCACCTCAGCAAGGTGCACACCCTTCAGGCCCCAATATCTCTTAGGAGCAAGTGGTGATATTAACCATGCCCTAGTTAATACAGCTAATAAGTGAACAAATCTTCTCTCAGATCTCACAGCTTAGCTGTCTGTTGTGCTGAATAGGCACACCACAGTGCCCATCCCAGCTATTAGTGCTACCCCACAATCGCCTTCTCCAAAAGATAGGTCTCCCCGAGACAGCCGCGGTCACCAAGAATCTAGACGACCACCCACCCGTCATGATCCCAGTCCTAGATGCCCCAGGAGAAAAGGAAGCGACCAAAATTGTGGGGAAAAAATTACAGACTCAGTGGATCACGTTCAACCTAATCGATCCCTGCAGTGTAATAGTTGAATCTGCAGACCTTGCAACCCGGCCCATTCGAGCCCTACAATGTGATAGGGCTAAGCTTGCCAAGCTAGGCCTCGACTGGAATGCTACCCTAGCGAATTAAGAGGAATGAGAAAAAGTGTCCCATCAAGTACAATAGTTGAATAGGTACCTCGATTAGATCTCGAGGAGAAATACCAAATTGGCACCTAACCTGGAGGGCCCTCAGAGATCTCATTGGGAAAGAGGATCTCCTTTCGTCCAAGACATTATCGACGAGTGCATTGCTATCGACACGAAGGTTCTAACTAGCCTGTCGAGGTATGATGGCTTAATGAGCCCCAATAGCACCTAATGCAATTTGAACACATGATGCAGTTGCATGGACATATTGAGTACATCTATGCCAAAATATTGGTAACCACCTTCCAAGGCATAAGGCTCAACTGGTTTGTGAAACTCGAGCTATCGTCAATTTATTCTTATGATCAGTTGTGCGATAAATTTTTACACCACTTTATGAGTAGGAAAAAGGCAAAATTCCCCCACACCCATCTCCATACCATAAAGCAGAACGAGGGGGAGTCCCTCTATGATTTCTTCACCAAATTCAATACGGAGGTCCTCAAGATAGACAACCCCAGGATCAAGTTCTTGATAGACATACTGTTCTTGGGGCTTAGACATAAAGAGTGCACCAATGTGTTGGTGCGTGAACATTCCAAGTCGATGAAGAAGTTGCTCGACTTTGCTGAGAGGTACATAACCCAGGAGAAGATGAACATGCTTAAATTCAGATCCTCCAAGGTTGACAAGAAAAAAAAAGAAAGAGATGACCTAAAACACAAAGAGCGGGTCGATCTCCCATAAAACGATTCCACTACTATACACCCCTGAACATCCCAAAGAGAGAGGTCCTGTATGCTATCCGACATGATAACCTCCTCAAAAAACCCAGGAAGTTAACAGAGATTGAGGCAATGAAAAAATATAAGAAGTATTGCAACTTTCACAAGCAGAAGGGACACGACACAAATGAATGCTTCAATCTTCAAGATGAGATCGAGAGGATAATCAAGCAGGGCCACCTCAAGAAGTATATAGCCGTGAATGCTCAGGTTGAATGGGGTAAAACTGATTAGACTTCCCATAGAGAAAGGTCGGTTAGCTCTGGGAGGGAGAAGAATAGAAAGCAACCCACCCATGAGAATATCCCCATCCGTGGAGTGATCAATATAATTGTGGTAGGTCCCATTGGGGGGCTCAAAATCTACCTGAAGACAAACTCAGAGGAGGCTGGAGTTGACTAAAGCTTCGCACATCAAGACGACATTCCATCTTACGACAAATATAGAGCCTATCTCATTCACTGATGGTGATTTGGCACACCTCAAGGGTAGGCATATCGATCATAAAATAGACTGTCCAATGGTAGTCTCTGTTGAGGTTGCCAACTTTGAAGTGCGTAAGGTCTCGATTAATAATGACAGCTCAACCAATATTATTTTCCTTTTTACCTTGAAAAAAATGAACATGGGCCAACTAAACTTTGAACTTGTGCTCACACCACTAGTCGGATTTGAGGGATCAGAAATCATACCAGAAGGATCAATCAACCTGTCAACATTGTTCAAAAAGGCTTCTAGAAAGAGGATTATGATGGTAAAATATTCATGCCTCTCTAGCTGACCATGTAGCCCAAATATTTTTCGCCCCGAACTCCAAACGTACATTTATTTAGGTTCAACTTTAAACCAAAAGCTCTCAAAATTGCAAAAGTGAGACTGAGGTCAAGTAAGTAATCTTGGGCTTTTTCTGTTTTCACAATCATCTCATCAACATAAACCTCCATTGAACAGTCCAGGATGTTTAGAGGTTGGTTGGAAAGATTATAGCCTTGGGGAGGTTCATTGCAAGGTTAGCCGACAAGAGCTTACCCTTTTTCAAAATTCTTAGGAATGCCAAGAAATCGAGCTCCAATGGACTGCGCAATGTGGTTAGGCTCTGGTCAACTTGAAACAGTACTTAGCCTTGTCCTTTATGTTGGTGAAACCTAAACTGGGAGAAGTACTCCAGGTGTATCTGGCAATCTCTGAGGCATCAATTAGCTTAGTATTGATCTCAACTTGAGATGGCGCACACCCATCGGTATACTAGTGTAGCAAGTCACTCTACGGGCCGGAGCATAATTGCATAGAGATCGAGAGAGTTGCTTTAGCATTAGTGACCGCGGCTCATAAATTACGACCATACTTTCAATCTCACTCTATTACAGTGCTGACCAACCAGCCGTTGAAGCAAGTTCTAATGAAGCCAAACATCTAAAAGGCTAACCAAATGGGCAATCGGATTGGGAGAATTCAATATTACTTTCTAGCCTCGAACAGCCATCAAAGCATAAGTTCTAGCTGACTTTATTATGGAGTGAGTCGACTTGCCCGAGAAGAATCCTAAAGCCCTTTTTGTTTGGACCTTACACATTGATGGATCGTTGACCACATCCGGTGGAGGAGCAAGGGTTTCCCTCCACTCCACAGATGCAGAAGAATATGATTTCACAATAAAGTTAGATTATGCTATCATAAATAACGAAAAAGAATACGAGGCCTTTATTACAGACTCTTAGTTAGCAGCCGAGCAACTTGGTGAAAATTTTGAAGCCAAGGACATGACGATGAGTCGGTACTTGACCAAAGTGAAGCAGTTGCAACAATCATTCAAATGGTTCACTCTTAGTCAAGTTCCTCAATCTGAGAACGAGCGGGCAAATGCTCTTTCAAAATTTGCTAACTCCACCAGGGGGACGAAAGATAAGAAGATCACATTTGTGGTCTCTAATAAACCATCAATTGGGCCCCACAAGAAAATTTTGATAACAAGCATTGAAGGAGCAGTAGTTTCTTGACAGGTCCCAATCAAACTATATTTAAGCTAAGGCACCGTCCCCAAGGATAGGAATGAAGCTCGGTGTCTTTAACGTCAAGCTTCTAAATTTGCACTCAATGAGCATGATCACTTGTACAAAAAGTCAATCTCTGGACCTCTCTTGAGATGTCTAGACCACAATTAGGCTCTAGAGGTATTACAAGACATTCATGCTGGTATGTATGGCAACCATTCTGGGGAAAGATCGCAAGCCTACAAGGTAATCAGATACAGATATTTTTGGCTAACATTATTGAAGGACTCAGTGGATTTTGCGCACAAATGTACTCATGTCAAGTCCACTCGAATTTGCCATACTAACCGCAGCGCAAATAGTTAGTGTCTAAATTTTTTGACCGTTTGATCAGTAGGGAATTGACATTTTGGGTTCATTACCTAAGTCAATAGGGCAGCTAAAATTCATAATTATTGCGATTGAGTATTTCACCAAATGGCTCGAGGCTGAAGCTGCTCTTAAGATAACAGATGCAACTATCAAGAGTTTCATTTGGAAAAATATCATATGTCATTTCGGCTTACCCAAAGTTCTTATTTTGGATAATGACACTCAATTCCAGAGCAAAAGCACTAGAGGTTGGTGTGGCGCCTTGGGGATAGCGTAACACTTTACTTCAGTGGGCAATCCTCAATCGAATGGTCAGACAGAGGTAACCAACAGAACAATCCTCGACCATCTGAAAGCCAGAATATAGGATATTGGCTTGAATTGGGTAGATGACCTATCCAGGGTGTTATGGGCATACAGGATAACTCCTTGAACAACCATCGGCCATACTCTTTACAGTTAATTTATGGGTCCAAAGCAATCATCCCCTTGGAGCTAATTCAGCACACGGCTTGAGTCATTCATTTCTACCCACTAAGAAATATATCAGAGAGAAAACTTGATCTTGAGACCATTGACGAGCGTCGTTAAGAAGCCTACAATACTATATAGCGTTATAGATCAAAGATGGCCGAGAACTACAACGAAGGGGTCAAACTATGTCATTTTAAGGTCAGAGATCTTGTTCTCAAAAAAGTAAAAGTCTCAAAGAATGTAGGCAAGCTTGAACCCAAATGGGAAGGACCATACACTATTGTCAAATTATCAAAACACAATGCATATATATTAGCCAATATGTAAGGAGAAGAACTCCCTCGCCCGTGGAATGCCATCAACCTCAGGAAATTTTACATTTGAGATTATGCTGTACTTACTTTTGAAATCTTTTGGCTTGAATAAAATTCCAACAGTATTGATACAAATTAGAGTCACTATCATACTCAAATGGCTTTATGCTGCCAAGTCCCAAGTCAACCCCATAGTCGACAGATAAGCAGCCCCGCGCTACTACTTAAGCAGCTTCATGCCGTCAAGACCCAAGTTGACCCTGTAGTCGACAAATAAGCAGCCCCGTGTTGCTACTCAAGCGGCTTCATGCCATCAAGATTCAAGTTGACCCTGTAGGCGACAAATAAGCAATCCCGCATTGCCACTCAAGTAGCTTCATGCCGCTAAAACCCAAGTCGACTCTATAGTCAACAAATAAGCAGCCCCGCTTTGCCACTCAAGTAGCTTCATGTTCCCGAGACCATCTTCGATCTTGTAGTCGATGAAGTAACAGATCCAAGCGATAAGGCAACTCTAGCGTCGAAGCTAATAGACCCGCGTCGATTGTGTCAACCCTAAAGTAAGCAAAAAGCCATTCTCGTACAGTTATTCTCCTAAATCCCTATTTAACCCAGTAGTCAACCAAGAGGTATTACAAGTCAATGATGCAGTTGAATAGCCGTGCAACAAATAATGTTAATGTGAGTCGACATAGTCGACAACAATCTTATTCAATTTTCTCCATTATGATGGCAATAACCAAATGATTCATCAGGTATTCCACACATTATTACAAAAATTGAATTAGATGTGAAAAGACTCAATAGCTATCTTTAACACAACACGATGGAAAGGAAAAGCAATCTTTATTCATCCACTAATTGATCGTTGTTACATAAAAAAAAAAAAAAAGCAAAAGCAAGCAACAAGCAAAACAGACTACAAAAAAGACCGGTTTAACTCTAGCTAGTCCTCGCCTGGTTGCCCTCAGGCCATTCAAAGTGCGGATCAGGTATTGCGCATGTAAAGGGCGAAACAGCTTGAGGAGGTTCCGAAGGCCCAACGACATCGCTCATGAAGTTGATCGAGCGCATCACGTATTGTGCCACATTGATCTCTTTCTCCCTTAGTTACACTACCAGGTCCTTGATGAGTGTGAACTCCTCGACCAACTACTCTAACCTAGCATCAACCTCGACCTTCTTCTTCTGAGCTTTAGTTAAGGACTCATTTGGTGTAACGGTCACAGCTTCTATCTTCGGGGCTTGCTCAGCTTCATCCTCTTTTGAGTTAGGACAGGGCTCCAATTTCTCGTTCAGGGTAAGGCTTATCCGAATCTTGTCTTTAGGATGGAAAGAATATCTTAGATGCTCGAGTTGCTTTATAGCCCTATTGAAGGCTTCTCGAGCATTATTGAGGGATGCGATCACACTCACGTCCTAAAAAGTAGGGCTAAAGATGAATTGCTCGATCGCTTCGTGCTACATCCTCGAAAGATGGTGATTGAAGGCCTACCTCGCTTCATTGGTCACCTCTGCACGACCTACAGTCTGACCAGAAGTGAAGCTCACTTGCAAGTCTAAGTGTGCCTTTTTTATTATGGAGTCCATTCGACTCTGTTCCTTGATCGCCTTGACCAATTGTTAATCCTTGGAGTCGAGTTATTTTTGCAAATCGGCTACCTTTTTATTGAGTTGCTTGACCTGGAGTTGGGAAGACTCGAGTTGTACTTTGAGGGTTTTCATATCCCCCCCTCCTTACAACTCTTCTCTATTCGCCAACGCCAACTTAAATCGGCAGAAAATATTGTAGCCTAGTTGTCCTACCTGGAACACAAGGATGTTACTCTACAATCCTTTAACAAAGGAAAAATCTAATGAGAAGTAATCGGCTTGGTGCTTACCATGTTATAATGGTAGGACAATGCTCAGATAACTCCGGCTTGACTGAGGTTCATCAATTTTCGCTGGTCAGCTTCAAAGAACCCTAGCGAGAGCCACTTCAGAGTGTTGTCACCCATCATTCCACCTTGGATGATGGAGGTCGAGTTAGTTACCTCCTGGGCTTGGTCAGTGGTGAAATAGGGAGTAGGCAGTCGGGGGAATTGGAATAACGAACCATCACTGGGTTTTCCAAACAGGTCATAACCTGTAGTAGCTTTCTTTTTCCCTTTGTCCCATGCAGCCTTTTAGGAGCCGAGCCTCCCTACTCAACCATTTATCTTTCGCCTCGACCTACAGGGTTGATGGAGACAGGCTCTTCCCGATGGGCAGACTAAGATTCTGCCATCTGTTCGATTTGTGCGAGCATTGAAGCTGACGCCGATTAGGTGGAACCCGCTGGCTTCGCAGGAGCTCTTTCTCACCAAGCAGTTGTAGCTCGGTGATGCTCCCATTTCTTAAGGCTTGGACTTAGGATTCAAATTGACTTTGGGCTATTACTTCTTCTTGATCTATATGCACAGATAATATAAGCAAACATTAGAGTCGAACAGAAAGAGTAGCTACAATTACAACGGTTGATAAGAATCTCTACCTAGTCAATCACCCTCAAATAGGTCGGGTTGGGCCGACGACAAGCAAGTCAATACCAAACACCTTTCCTCAGTCAAAACTGAGGCCTCCATATACCCAAATCCAACTAAATCCCAGATGAACGTGTTGGGCTAACTAGGTGTTTGGTTTCCTGACATCTCCATAGGCCCCCTCCACCAACGCCTCGAAATGACAGGAATCCCTAGCCTCCAAACATAGAAAAAATATTTTTTTCATTCTTGGCCATAAGACAAGGTAGGAGATACTAAGAATTTTCGACGAGGTCGAGCAGTCAAGTAGTAGAAACTAGACTCCTTGATACTACTTGACTTTCGCGACATAGGTAGGTGAAATAAATTTAAAAAGTTGGCAAAAGAGGCTGATTGGTTATGTAAATACATCAGCACGGCAAAACTATACAGGGTGGTAAAATAGTTTGGCAGCAATTGAGTTATGCAGACTTTCAGACCTACTAGGAAGTTGACTATTACTTGTGCATGGGGAAACCTAAGCTCACATTTCAACCCTTCCTCAAACACCGTTATACACCCTTGGGGAGGGCAATGCATTTTGCCCCGAGCCCCTGGAACTAACAATTCATATTCCTCAGGGATATGATACATTGCCTTAATTAGTATCAGGTCGGTAGGGGTTATTTTGGATGCCATTTCTATATAATGATCTGGGGTAAACAGTCGACCCCGTGTTAGAGAACCATCACTTGGGCTAGCCTCTCCCTAAAAAATAGCCCTCACATCGCTCGAGCTACTGAAACTACTCAAACTCGAACTACTACTCGTTGAACTGCCGAACTCATTCTCGCTAGAGGTTTCAAATATACTCCTGACCTCGATCTTCCCCTGATAGGCCACTCTCTCAGGCCTAGTGTCCTCACTATCAAATCTGGTAGACATTTTTTCACAAAAGAAAGTGGAGAAAAACAACGAATGGGAAGAGTAACTTACAGTAGATATCTCGCAACCTCTAAGTATACAAAAGTTGGAAAACTTCAAAGGCAGGGATTCGACCAAGTATAAATTCAACAAAAGTATAAATGAAGGTATATATCTCCATTATTTATAAGCGTTTGTGTGCGGGAACCCAAGCTTCAGTTATAATTACACTTTGCCTCCATATGCTTTGTATTCTGCGAAGTAACTGGTGTATTAAATACAGCGAAACCGCTACAAATGCTGGTCAAGAATTTAAAAACCCTAGTCGACAGTTCAAAAGCCCTGGTCAATTTGGCAAAACCCCAATCAAATATAAATAACCGTCTAAGAATTGCTCAAGTACTCCCTGCTCTTGCTTGTCGACAAGCTTAATTAGGACCACGAGTAGGGGGACTCATAATATGAGATAGCCCTCAATAGCCCAAGAGGCCTATTTAGCCCAATAGGCCCAACACCAGTTCTGGACTACCCAACAGGCCCAACACCAGTTTTGGACTAAGCCATTCAACAACAACTGTCTGGTTGAGTGTATTGTAACCAACTGCACTTGATAGAAAGCTTTATCCATTCCAGCATATTCTACTTTCCCCATAATCGACCAGTCAGACCTGTTCGATTTATATATCAACCTCATGACTCACCCTGGCATTGACTCAGATCCACGCTACATTTATCACTCTAACAGGCAGCATGCCTCTGCATTAATGGTGCGTGACAGCTGGTACAATTGTTGCCACTACCTCTACCACCAACTCTGCTACTACCTTTGGCAGAGAGGCGCCTACCAGAGGTACTGTTCACCATGAAAAATAAGAGATAAAGCTACTTGGAACAATACCGATATTTGGAATGACCATTAACCCCTTGACAAGTACTAAAACCCAATGCATTTGGTAAGGGCATCTCCGACAAATCACATACTGAGAGAAGGCTATAAATACCAAATGCACCCTAAGCTCTCTATATTCTTTCAATTATCCTATCTCAACCAGAACTGACTTGAGCGTCAGAGTGCCTTAGTTGGGGGCACCTCGGCTAGTTTAACATGTGTTGCTGTTACAGATTTCAAACCTTGAAAAGAATATCAACTAAATCACTCGACTTCTCTGGTCGGATCCACCCCCAAACAGTACCCTTTCACTATAAACAACTTCCAACACTATCATATATTTATACATGAATTTACAAATAAAAATGTATTATATATTCTTTTTATAAATATTAAATATTATTTAATTTGGAATGGATGAAAAATTAATTAAAAATTGTTAAAAATAATAAGTAAAATAAAAATAAAAGTAATGTAAATTTTAATTTTACTTAAGGGCAATTCTGTCTTTTAAATACTAAATGGGCATCAAACAAGAAAAGGGGAGCTATGAGCATGATTTCAAAAATCTGAGGAGCTTTTCTGTACATTAGGCTGAAAAAAAATCATTTATTTTGTTTAATCATTAACAAAAATTTTCACACAGAAACTTTAGAAAGAACGTACAAGTAAAAAATGAGGAATGAAAAAGAGTATTAGCTCTTTCAAAAGAGAATTGTATTTTCCTCAAGCCTTATTTCAAGTTAATACATAATTTTTTCACGAGAGAATGTTATTTCCTCGAGTCTTGTTTCAAGTTAATACATAATAGTTTACATAATATCAGATATTCCTTAGTGAATCTAATAAAACTACATCATTTTTAGTCTCTCTCTTTGCCTCTCATCCTTCTTTCTCTTCATCGTCAAACCAGAGGAAGAGGCTCAATCAAGCAAGACATGACTTGGTCCTTTGTCTCTTGATCTGGAACACCAAAGCCATCTCCATTTTGATAAATGAAATTTGCAACTCGGGCTATGTTTATTATGTATGTTACAAACGGCTGCTGGGGACGAGAATTATTAATATATAGCCCGTTTATTTTCTTCCATGAATACGTTGTTAGGTTTCTGATATGGTCCCGTGCTTCTGGTTCAGCAACATTAGCTTCTCTCATGTAACAGAGGATTGAAGAAGGGGCATCGCCTCTCTCCAGTTCGTTCTGTATTGGTTAAACTTGAACAAGTGAATAACTATTTAAAAACAGAAAAAATTATGTATATTTAACCGAAGAAAGATGATTAATTAAGTACTTCAGAAGTGCCCTGATCATTGCAGAGTCGAATTATTAGGGAGGCGTGGTGGATGATTTCTTGACTGTTGTTCCAGATAGAGATAGTTTCTGCTATATTTTCTCCCAGGCCGAAAAGAACATGAAGGGAAAGCACAGGTCCTGATGATGATGCCCACCCGTTAGCCAAGTATTCTTGGAGAGATGGAGTTTGGCCCGAGTGGTACCACTTTGCCTCCACAAGCAATGCTTTACAAAAATCTGTCCACTGGTTGTGAAAACCCAAGAACAAGAAAATGGAGAGTAAGAAATCTCTTATTTATCCTTACTGGCTCGGAAAAGTGCATTTTTTAGTTACGCTTTAAATCCTCTATTTTATTTCGTGTTTCATGTTTTAGTTCAATGTGATGTATATATGTCAAGTGTATTTGATTTTCAATCAATTTTTTTATAAGAAAATATTTAATACACTAGTCATATATCTACGTGATGGAATATGAGATGAAATATGTATTGGAATAAAGAATCTAAACTGAATTAATTGGACTGAAACTTAGAACTGATTGATCCTCTGTTCCATTCTGTATTTTATCTAGCATTTCAATGTGATGAATAATATATGCCAAGCGTGTCCAATTCTTAATTAATTATTTTTATAAAAAAATATTTAATACACGTATCATATACTCATATAATAAAATAAAAGATAAAACATAAAGTGAAATAAAAAAATCTAAACTATCCGATCCAACTCACTAATAATCAAACAAATTATTACCATTAGAAACTAGGGACACGGACGCATCACAATACGCCATGTCACTCACTACACATCAGTTAAATGATACCTCTAATTTTACTATCTAGTAATATATCATCTATTCGACCAGTATTTGACAGCTAAAGTGTTTTCACTACCACCATGGAACCTAATGCTTCCAATATCTAGTCCTAGAAATCCTGGTCTAGTTGACCCAATGTTTTTAAAATCGGATCGAACAATGAATTAGTGACTTTACTAATTCAATCAATTCAACTACTGATTGAATTGATATAACGTGATAATTATATTTAATTTTATAAATATATATAATATTTTAATATTATCAAAAAAATAAAACTTCAATTGATATAAAATGAATATTATTTTAAAAAAAATTCAACTTACTTATTTTAAGTATGTTTTTTAGAAAGTAATACTATTTTACAATTAGTCAATTATAAATAAATAAAAAATAATGTTTCACAATAATTTAAGTAATTATTCATTTCTTGCTTCAATTTCAAATAAAAATAAATTCTTCTGCGCTAAATATTTAACATAATTTAAGAAAAATTAAACAAAATAAAATAACAAATTAAACATAAACATTCACTTATATCTACCATTTCATTAAATTTCAAAAAAATAAATTCATGTTTCAAAAAATTACATGTTCAAAATCTTTAATCATCATCTTCAACGCATAATTTCTCTAAAAAAATTTAAAATTTCAAAAAAAAAATAAATCGAATCGGTTCTATTTTGACCGATTCAACCAATTTTTGACCACCACCAATTTTGATATTTCAATCGGATCATACTAGTCTCTAGTCACCGTTCGAACCAGTCAGTCCAATTTGTTTTTCAAAACCTTGAGTTGACCTATTCATATTAACCCGCCTCCAGATTATTGATCAACCGACCAATTTGAAAAATTACTCTCGAACTCACATCAAATGGGTTACAAGCCAAGAAATTTATGTATGATCATACTGTGGAAAAATAAGTACATACCACGGTCTTTAAATGAGGTAAAACCGAGTTCCAGCCCTTCTCTCTCTGAATTTCACAATCGATGTCATTTGCAGTATCATATAATGTCCAAAAGCATCTCTTTATAGCTTCCGGAAGGTGCTGAATTTCCCTAGGATCCCACCTGAAATTATCGAAACATAAAAATCCTATTAAAATTTATCTGCAGAAATATTTGGAAGTGAAACAGAGGGATTTTCTAAAGAATACGGTAGTGTAAAATGTTGTTCAAATATACGTACGTACCTTTCTACTGCAGTGCTGAATTGCTCTAATTCAAGCTGTGAGCCATAAATATCATAGACATCATCAATTACTAGCACCAAAATGATGGCTTTTGTAAGCCATTTTCTAAGGCTTGCATATTGAGGCTCATAAGCCACTCCCACTGCCCACAGGAAACTTTCAACCACTCGATCTCTTGTGAAGGTTAAAACTTCTGAAAGGCCCAGATTCCT
>JACGDI010005818.1:177679-206805 GCA_014898725.1 Jacaranda copaia
TTGAACTCAAACAAATAATTTAGAATTTGTTGTTTGTAAATTATCAACATATTTTCTAATTTTAAAAATATAAATAAATAATTCATTATATTTTTCAATGTTACTGTCCAAAATACACCCAAAAAGGCTTAAAATACCCTTTTAATTTATTTTCTACCAATTCTTCAATATCCAACCTTCTTATTTTTTTGTCCCCCTATCCAATCTACATATACACATATATAAATAATTTTAAAATATCAAATTTATTATACCAATCCAACAAATTATTATTAATGTGACATCTTATCCCCTCCCAAAACACAAACGAGCAACCACTGCATTCCCCATTCTTATTTTCAAAAAATCATTTTGCCAAAATATTTTAACAAAATGCTCCAATTCATGAACAAACAAGTTATTAATTACCTTAAAATCTCTTTCAGATCTTTCTGGTGTTGGGCTTGAACCAGGTTGAAGCTAATTCTTGCCAGCCGAAGCAATACCCTAGGCATGTTTTGTGACTGTATGTGGGTCTTGACATTGAACCAGCCGACGGTCCAGTGCAAGGGGCACTTGTCTGAGTATATGGTACTGTCAAGTGGATGCCTGAGATTCTCATTATCAGCGGGATTCAAACGCCGCAAATTCTTAGTAGCAAATTCTTTGGCTCTTTCGAGAAGGCATTCATCCTCCATTGCAAGATGAGAGGCTTCAAAAATTTCAAGCATAGCTTTGGCGTCCGAATGTGTAGTTTCGGTGAGCTTGTCATCATCCACTAGGCGAAGAATTTCATCTGTTTGCAGAAATATAGGAAGTAGTAAATTGATTTATTAAGCCTTCCTTTAACGTCTTTGTAATGTTTATACATATGTGAGTATGTGTATCTATAATGTTTTTGTAGTGAAAAGGTTTTCTTATAATTCCAGCAATTGTCTGTAGGAGTATTCCATGATCCAACAATAATTGTACAAACTTCATATGAGGGATGTATAGATATATTTAATTTGAATCATTGGATAAAATATATGAAATCATAATCTTTCTTTTCTATGATTTGTTGGCAACATTATAAAATACATTTAACTTGCTATCTGTACAAATAATTGATGGTAGATTTCACTTATATGTTGAGAGTGCATTATAGTAAAATAATTGTCTCTAATAATGAAATTTTATTTATTTTGAGCTTCATCCCAGTAAATGGCTCCATGCATATTTTGGGCCTATTAAATTGAGTTTTCCTTTAAATGCCTTTTCATTATAAATCCATAAAATATAGGATTGGCATATTTTATTTATTATACTTCTATATATTATCTTTTAATTTCAATATATATATATATATATATATTATATTTTAATATCTTTCGATGTATTCTTATTTTTAAATCAATAATAAATTTATTGAATTCTCAATAGAAATGTCAAACAATTACATATGGGAAATGTGTCCGAATTTATTCTCAATTGAATTTCTTCAAATCATATTTATATTTTAATATTATTTAGAGAATTTATTTTCATATTGGTTAAATTCTATAGATAAAAATCAATAAAAAACTAAAAAATTCTTGATAAAATTGCTCTTTATTAAAACTATATTCAAAATATTTATATATGTGTATATATATAAATATGAATATATATGTATGTATGTATATTATATTATGTATACTATATAAAAAAAGAAAGGCTCCTTATGCCTTGCCAATTATACCCTTAATTTTCAATTTAATGTCAAAAATAAATTTATCACTTAATTTAAGATCAAAAACACAAATAATATAATGAAAACATAATAACAAAATTTATAGAATGTATAGGTAGATCTATTTAATAATTTTAAATTTTTGATATAGAAATAATTTGTTAAATATGAATTTATATTAATGAATAATTACTATTATATGTTATTGATGCGATTATTATTAAAATTATGTTATTGCTAATATATAATATAAAAAATTAAAAATTTTATTTATGAATATAACTTAACATCAATAAACTAATATACACATAAGGACGACGTGACATGATAACTAATATATATAAATACATACATTAAGACCCTACCCCAACTCCCATGACCCCCAAATCCTGTGGCCCGGGGAGCGGAGTGCAAACTGCGAACTGTGGATGGGCCGTTTTATAAGAACATAGTTAATATTTGTTTTGTTTTTATTTATTTTTTAATAAAAAAATTTAATAAAATTAAATATATTTATTTATTAATATTATTAAGTATGTAATTTAAAATTATATTATCTGAAACAAATATCATTATTCTTAAAAATTTATAATTTAATTGAAATTGATGATGTGGCACATAGGGAATATGGCCATGTCATCATTTCGATCAAGATATGAATTTTCACAAAATCACATGAAATGTGATAGTTTTATGAGAGATTCATGACTAAATTCGATCAACAAGTTACAGAATAAAATTTCAAAGTGGATAAATTTGTATGAAAATTACAAATTTGCCCCCAGTCAGCATGTCATGAATCCTTGTGACACAAAAGTAGTACTGCCATTATAGAAGGAAAAAATTAAAAAAAAAAAGATATTGGTGTTAAAAATTGAATAATAATAATATAAAATTTATTATTAATGATATATGTAAGGATTCTTCTTTTGTCATATATATAAATGAAGACTTAATAATTATCAGAACTAGTATGTTAATTTTATTCTTCCTAGTAACAATTAGTTACACATGTATTATAAAAATAATTTAAATATAATTCTCATTATTATTAAATTTGTAAAAATTATTATCTCAAAAAATTATTTTTTATCATTTAATATGTACAATTACTAAAAATTTGATATACCTGTCACTTTTTTTTCAGCTATAGACATTTCTTCATTTCAGGTCTTTTCTGCATACCGCTAATCACATTGTTCAAGAACCAAAATCTAACGAACTAACAAAATTCGTTGAGTGGTCTTTGATTCAATAATATTACATTACATGTACGTATGAGGTTTGGAATTCGAATTCAAACAAAACTCTTTGTATGAATATGTGCGTAAATATATATATATATATATACATACACAATTAGCACATGAAACGACTGCATGCAAAATACCAAACTAAGCGGGTTAGCCAACTGCAGTAGTAATTGTGAAGGAAAGTTTTTCACCTCGTGGAACGTAGTAGCCATACTGCCTGAGAAACCTAAAGTACAATGCAGTAGCGTAGGGATCCTCTTTCATGTTAGAATTATTAATACTCTTCTTCTTCCTGCATGCTATGATCTCATTCATGGCTTCACCGATTTCTTCTGCAAAATAATGGGACAGCGCCAGTTTGCTAATCCTATCTACAAACTCCAGCTTACGTAATGGATTCTCAACAGCACTGAAAATGGTAAGAATTTCCTCTCTCAGTGCCTCTGCTTCTCTTTTGTACTTAGCTTCCTGCAAAAAGAGAAATTATCTTAGAACAATTACGAAAGAGTGACCCTTGAACCTAACTCATTTTAAAAATTAATTCAAAAAGTAGGAATCATTAAGATTATATCAAGATACCACCACACATATAATTAATTGATATGAGAATCTATTAGGCACAATCTCCATACGCTAAGAAATGAATATTTAGAGCTTGAAATAATATAAAATAAGTGATTCAATATAATGGGTGACTAAATGCCATACACGAGTCTAGTTCACACTAAAAACTATCTCAAAAAGCAAGAATTATCTACCCTTTCAGAAATACCCTTTTTACCAAAGTCTTTTCCTGGTGCATTATATTAAAAAGACTATAAGTGAAACTCACATCATATATGCTGGTAAGAGATATCAGTTGATCGTAGCTCCAGATGTTTGGTTTATAATGGGCAGTGCGTCTTGGGACGCTTTCAACGTTGTTGTTAATGAAATCTTTCTTTGCTTGGACGCTTGAAGATTGTGTTTCATGCGACGTAGTTTCCATTGTGGATACCTCAACGATACGCCGTTCTAATTGTAATTAATTTGATTGGATCAAGGTCAAGGCCGAGTCCGAGGTTTATATAGACAGGTCCTCCATCGAACATTACGATTCTTGGCCAATAGTCGAGGGTATAGGACCACCGTGGGTTCCGGCTAGACATGAAAACCGAGGACGAAATATCCATAATTATAAACAGCAGTTGGTCCCGTTTTCTTTTCTTTTCATTTCTTTTTCTTTTTCCTTTTTCCTTTTTTTTTTGTTTTGTTTTGTAATGTTTACATTAAAATGTGTGTGTTTTTTTTTTCTTCCGCATTATGTATTTTAGATTTTATATTTCATTTCGACTTCAACTTTCAGAATATACGTCAAGTGTATCTAATTTAAAATTTATTATTTTTATAAAAAAATATTTAATATATTTAGCACGTATTCATACAATGAAATAAGAAATGAAACATAAAATAAAATAGAGGAACTAAACTACGTATTAGTCTCATCATTACATGTTCTTTAGGCTTATTTTTGAGTTGGGTTCATCAACTCCATCAAGAATTAGGATCACATTCTCTATAAGAAAAGAAAGAAATTGACTGACATAAGAAGAAATTTACAGACATTAGTTGCATCAAGTGACTATGTAAAAGCTGCTGTTAATAATATGTCAATTGAAAAAACATATATATTAGGTGAACTACTTCATTACAAGTGAGTTAGGGACCAACATTTTTGTGGTTAGAAAATTCGCTGTCATTAATTATATTAAGGGATAATGTGAAAATTATTGCCAACTATAATTAACTGATAAAAAATACTATGTAAATTCTTCATTATGAGGGAGTCAGGGACCAGGATTTACCTCTTGATTTGTGCCACACGTAGTTGATAACGTGGAAAAAAATTGCGGATACGTCTCGGTATGTTGTATAAAAAAATTTAGAAGGTTTTTTCACGAGAAATATTTACTACGTTATGCTATTCCAATTAATATAAAAAATAAAGGTATCAACAATGATTAATTTATAATTAATATTAGGAATTTATAACTCTGATTAAGAAATTGACCTAACTAAAATTAAAATAGATATTAATCCTTGCTACTACTAATTTGTAGCTAATCATTTTTTTTTTTACATATTATTTATTTGTCTACAAATAATGTATAATTAATATATTGTGTTTCTAACGAACAAGACTACATTCTAATAGTTAATAATTATTGTTACTTGTTATATATAAAAATTGCATTTGCTATAAAACCATTTTCACCTATTATTGTTATTAGTCAGGATATACCAACATGCAAATAATATGCAAATCAGATTATTGGGAATTAGAACAGATAATCACAATTGAAGCAGTACATGCATTTTATCAATATAAAATTCAAATCAAACATACAATATCAGATTTAATACACATAATATGCGTCGTCAGAATTAAACATACAGCATGCGTGTTTAGAAATATACATCAAATTTAAGGCAAATCAGAATTAAAGCAACTATTTAATTAGATACAAGTCTAGGAAAAGCCAAAATTTATACATCAACAGAGGCAATAAAATAATAAAGCATGCTGTTAGTTTTATCTAATGCAAATACCAAATTTAAAGTAAATTTATTTTAAGGATTTTGTATCATAACAAAATCAATCGAATGACCAAATCACAGAGAAATTATATTTTCCTTGAAGAAACAAGCACCTCGACTCACTAGTGCAATGGGTACAATGCAGCTCCTTCTAGGATGAGATGGTCTAGAACAATCAGGTGCACTCCATCTCGTTCACCTCGATCAGTACTCAATCACCGAAATCAGAACTAGATAGCCAAAACCACCAGAATATAGGACCTCTTGTGCATGGATATGTGTATATTTAATATATAAGAATGCAGAAAGGCTTAAATATGAGAAGGGTGCAGAGCAACAGGATAATCAATGGGAGAAGAGGGGAAACTCAAGGCAGAAAAGGCATTACGTTTGTGGTGTTTTGTGTATCTCCAAGTCTACTCAAGGAAGTCTATTTATAGGGAAGGATTAGGGCTGGCTATGGAGATTGGCCGACTGCTAGCCCTAATATTAGCTAGGGTTTGACAACTGAAAAAGGCTAATTAGAGTTTTGACCAAAAGAAAAATCCTAATTCTTATCAGCTTTATCCCTAAGTATCTGGCAAGATCTCCAATGGGTATGACTCATGATTCGATCAATCCCATCATCTGATAAGCTTATCATACCTTAGTATCTGGTCTGGATAACTCTGTCAATCCCTTAATCCGATCAGCCTGGTCAAGTTTAAAATTCAATCTTTTAATTAAATGTATCCTAAAAAGATAAGATTGAGACTGAGACATTTACCCTAATACCCACGACCTTAACTTGGCGTTAGAGCCGAGCTGGGCAGTGGCAACGGCGCGCATGTGGTCTACTCATATGAACCCCTTAAAGAACACTTTATTAAGCATTCTTACTTGAGTTCAATATAAATTAGTCCAAACTAGTTTATAAAATCAATGTGAGACAAGTGAAGGGTTGGAATTGCCCTTCAAGTCCTTCACTTGATTTTATAATGTTCAAGTAAGTCTCTACTTTCTCAAGTATTCTATGTGAGACAATTCAATAAGAAACACTTGACTAATTTTCTTCCTCTATTGCACCACCACAATTAATCTTTAGATTCCAACCATAATTGACATCCATCCAAAGTTAATTAACAATTAATTACACTAATTGTGCCAATTACAACAATCCCCTACAAATCCATAGATAATGGCTATCCGATTCAATCGTAGCTCGCTTTCAAAAATGGTACCTTCCGGTTTAAACCACTCCCTAAGTTATCCAAATTTTGCCACCATTAGGACAAAATAGATCTAAGCCTTGAATTTGTTCCCGTGATTATGATTGAGTACATCAGCAATAATGAGCTAACGATTATGTACTAATCTTTAGGGTTGATACATTAAGGCCATGTGTCTAGATCCTAAGTCATGAATGTTTGTCAAGGAATAACCCAATTCCTTTAGTCCCGGCCAAAGAACTACATTCATTTAGTTGGGCGTCTCTAGGGATGCACTGCCAACATCTCATCCAAATGACTTGAACTCATTCAGAGTTAAACTCTTACTAAACTAGCAGTAATCAACACCTACCAGGCATTTAGGGGAGAGACACCAAACACGAAGTATCAATTAATTTTAGGTACACTTTGATATATTTAACTGCTTGTTTATACCACATTGAACTTACCTCGTGGGATCGCCACTTGGTAGGTTGGGTTGCCACTGTAGGTATCTCATTGATGGGTTTGCAGTTCTATCCTCAACCTGAATTTATGAATTGAGGACAAATAAAGTCCTTTAGTTAAAGGGTCAGCAATATTATCTTTGGATCCAGCAAAATCAATTGCTATGAGCCTTTTAGACACTAACTCCCTTATTGACTTTAGTCTAACTTGGATGTGTCTTTTGGTCTTTTGATTGAACTTTAAACTGCTAATCTTTGCAATTGTGGTTTGGCTATTACAATGTACAGCAATTCCTAAAAGAGGTTTGGTCACCATGGGTAATTGTACCATCAGCCCATACAACCATTCTGCCTCTATCCTAGTAGTGTCCAAAACACATAACTTTGCCTCAAAAGTTGATCGAGTTACCAAAGTTTGTTTGGTAGACTTCCAAGAGACAGCGTCCCTATCTAAGGTAAATACATACCCTGTACACCCATTACTTATGGAGTTTTTGGCTATCCAGTTGGTATCACTATATTCTTCCAGCATTACAGGAAATCTCTTGTAGTGCAAGGCTAGTGAAGTTGAGCCCTTTAGATACTGAAATACCCTATTTAAAGCCTCCCAATGGGTTTGATTGGGATAACTTGTATATTTAGTGAGTTTAGAAACTGCAAATGAGATATCTGGTCTCTACCCATTTGCAAGATACTGTAAGCGATCAATTATTTGAGAATACCTCAATTGAGACACTGGTACACCAATTTCATTCTTAAAGAGAGCCACTAAAGGATCATATGGTGTTTTAGAGATTCTACTTTGTTTATAGTCATATTTCTCAATTATCTTCTCAACATAGTGAGATTGAGAAATTGCTATACCCTCAGTTGAGCAAGTTAACTTAAGTCCAAGAATCATATCTACAACACCTATATCTTTCATTCAAATTTTTTCTTTAAGAAACACTTAGTCTCATTGATAATCTCAATATTGGAACCTATTAATAGAATACCATCTACATACAGACATAACATAATATAGTTATCATCTTTAACTTTACAGTAAACACACTTGTCACTATCATTAACTATGAAGCCAAATGACAATATGGTTTTGTCAAACTTTTCATACCATTATTTAGGTGCTTGTTTCAAACCATAAAGTGATTTAACAAGCTTGCAAACTTTTTGCTCATTCAAGAAACTACAAATCCCTTTGGCTTATCCATATAGATATATTCCTCAAGATCACCATACAGAAAGGCTATTTTCACATCCATCTGGTGAATAGGATAATTATATATGGAAGCCAGTGCTATAAGCATTCGGATTGTAGTCAAACGAGCTACGAGGGAGTAGGTGTTGAAGTAATCTACTTCTTCTTTTTGCTTAAACCCTTTGGCAACTGGCTTGGCTTTAAACTTGTCAACAGTTCCATTAGATTTCAGTTTCTTTTTGAAGATCCACATGCTTCCTATAATAGTACACCTTAGAGGGAGATTGACTAATTCCTATGTCCTATTTGAGACAATAGAATCCATCTCACTTTTAATGGCTTTCTTCTAATGCTTAGCCTCAAGGGAAGCCTTAGCATCCTTGAAGGTAACAGGATCACCCTCGACATTATAAGTAACAAAGTTACTTCCAAAATCTTTAGTGATTCTAGCCCTTTTACTCTGTCTAGGTTCATCCAGTTCTTCTGGAATTATGCTACTACTAGGATCGCGCCCCACATTTGTCATCTTTTCCACATGATCCGAAATCGATATAGACTCTAGGGTTAAATCTAAAGAAATTTGGAGGTATCCCAGTCTTCATGGGAAACACATTCTCAAAGAATGTAGCATTGTGAAATTCAACTATAGTGTTCATATCTATGCCCGAAATCTTTGATTTAATAACTAGAAATCTCATAGCATAAGATATTTTCACATAGCCTAGAAAGATTGCATCAACAGTCTTCGGACCTAACTTCTTTCTTTTGTGTTTAGGGACTAATACTTTTACAAAATAGCCTCACACTCGAAAGTACTTTAGACTAGGTTTTCTGTCTTTTCAGAATTCAAATGGAGTGCTTTCTTTATGTTTCAGGGGAACTCTATTTATAATATGGCAAGCCGTATTCAGAGCTTCCCCCCACATATATTTGAGCAACCTAGAATTTAAAAGCAGACTGTTAATCATGTCTATGAATGTTCTATTCTTTTGTTCAGCTATCCCATTCGAAATAGGAGAATAAGGGGTAGTTTCTTCATAAACTATGCCAAAATTTTGGTAGTATTCATGAAATGGGTTGGACCCATATTCTCCGCCTCTAATTGACCTTAACTATTTAAGTTTTCTACCAATTTGTGTTTTGACTCCATTTTTAAACGTAATGAACTTTTTTAGTGCTTCATCTTTATTTTTTAGTAAATAAACACAATATTATCTACTATTATCATCTATAAATGTGAGAAAGTATTTTTTATTGTCTTTTGTTAAGACTCCATTAAACTTACAAATGTCTGTATGCAATAAGTTAAGAATTTCAATTTGTCTTTCAACCGAATGGTAAGGCTTTCTCACTTGCTTAGCTTCAGCACAGATTTGACATTTATGACCTTGTTTAATTTCATGTTTAGGAATTAAATTTAAGTTCATCATACGTTTGACAGAATCAAAATTTAAGTGTCCTAAACGACTATGCCAAATAGAAGAATTCTCAATAACATTTATGATAGGAGAGTTAGAAATATCAACTTTATTTGAACAAAGAATGTTTTCAACTCACAGTTTAAACAAACCATCAGAAAAATAGCCTTTACAAATAAATGTTCCGTAATGTAAAAGTACAACTTTATTTGATTTAAAGGAAATCTCAAAACCCTCCCTAACTATTACAGAACCACTTATTATATTTCTTCGAATTGTTGGGACATGATGCACCCTTTGTAGAGACAATATGCGCCCCAAAGGAAATTTTAAGTTCACGCGTCCTATCCCAAATACTTTGGCTGCACTTGAGTTCCCCATCATCACAGTCCTTTTGCTAACAGACTGGTAATATACAAACAGTAATTTATCAGCACAAACATGCACATTAGCACTAGTGTCTATTAGCCAATCATATAGTTATAGATAAAGAATAATTCGAGTTTAAAAGAAACATACTTGTCAATGGATGCATCAGGAACTCCAGCTTCACTGGTGTCTCCAATAACTATGTTGACAACTGGTCCAATAGACTGGGCTTTAGCCTTGGCTTTCTTGGAGGGACACTCCTTAGCCCAATGCCTTTTTGTCCACAATTCTAGCACGGCCTGTTAGTCTTCGGTTTCTTACTTATTTTGGCTTTTTCTTTATCGATGGTTTTAGAGTTTGAGTTCAAGTTGACTTTCTTCTTTCCCACTATCACATTTTCCTTAGGATTATATTCAACAGGAACATTGTGTGATTGATTTCTATGTTCCTTTTCTATGCTTATGGCAATCATTAGAGCATCTAAGGTTAATTTTCCTTTTTGATGCTTTAAAGTCATGCCGAAGCCTTCCCAAGACTCTGGTAACTTATCAACAATTGACATCACCATAAATTTCTCTGGGAGTTTCATCTCAACATTAGCTAGAGAATGCTCTAGATTGATCAATTCATGTGTCTGTTCAGATACAAACCTATCCTCAACCATCTGATATTTCAAGAATTTGGAAATTGAATACATTTCTAGCCCTTACTCTTCAGTATTGTATTTCCTATCCAATTCACCCCATAAAGACTTAGCCGAATAGGAATCAGAATAGTACACATCAAAGAGTGTATCAGACAAAGCTGACAAAATCACCCGTTGAACAATTTGATCCTTCATTTTCCAATTGGCTATTTCCTTAGTTTTGGGATCTGTTTCAGTTGGTTCTGGCATGGTCAATTGAATCAACGAAAGAAAACCTTTCATCGTCAGCCAAATTTTCATGCGTTGTTGCCAACGCTTAAAGAATTGGCCTAAGAATTTTTTTGAAAGGCCAAAAAGGTCAACTTTTGCTGACAAAACTTCACCAATAGCACTAAAACTAGCAGCCATGATTGAATACAAAAAAATCCTAAAGCAGAATATCTAGGTTGAATTCCTAAACAGGATATCTACTAAGAAATATCAGGTAAGATTCCTAGACAGGATATCTACTCAAAAATATCAGGTAAGATTCCTAGATAGGATATCTAATCAGAATTTCAGCAAATAAAGACACTCAAAATACTCATTTCTTAAAGATTGTTATTAGTCAGGATATACCAACATGCAAATAAAAATGCAAATCGGATTATTAGAAATTAGAACAGATAATCAAAATTGAGGTAGTACGTGCATTTTATCAATATGAAATTCAAATCAAGTATGCGATATCATATTTAATACACATAACATGCATCGTCAGAAGTAAACATACAGCATGTGTGTTTAGAAATATACATCAAATTCAAGACAAATCAAAATTCTAAGTAATTATTTAATCTGATACGAGTTCAGAAAAAGCCAAAATTCATATATCAACCAAGGTAATAAAATAATAAAACATGCTGTCTGTTTTATCTAATGCAAATACCAAATTTAAAAGTAAACTTACCTTAAAAATTCTGTATCATAATAGAATCAACCGAATGACCAAATCACAAAGAAATTATGTTTGCCTTGAAAAAATGAGCGCCCCAACTCATCAGTGCAACCGGGACAGCACAGCTCCTTCTAGGATGAGATGGTCCAGAACGATCAGGTGCACTCCGTCTCGTTCACCTCGATCAGGTGCACTCCGTCTCGCTCACCTCGATCAGTACTCAGTCACCGAAATCATAATCGAATAGCCAAAACCACCAGAATATAGGACCTTTCATGTATGCATATGTGTATATTCAATATATAAGAATGCAGAAAGGCTTAAATATGAGAAGGGTGCAGAGCAACAGGATAATTAGTAGGAGAAGAGGGAAAACTCAAGGTAAAAAAGGTACTGCATTTGTGGTGTTTTGTGTAGCTCTGAGTCTACCCAAGGTAGTCTATTTATAGAGAAGGATTAGGGGTGGCTGCGCGAGACGGGCCGACTGCCAGGCCTAATATTAGCTGGGGTTTGCCGGCTAAAAAGGTTGATTAGAGTTTTGACCAAAAGAAAATTCCTAATTCTTATCAGCGTTATCCCTAAGTATCTGGCAAGATCTCCAACGAGTATGACTCATGATTCGGTCAATCCCATTATCCGATAAGCCTATCCCTTAGTATTTGGTCTGGATGACTCAGTCAATCCCTTAATCCGATTAGTCTGGTCAAGTTTAAAATTTAATCTTTTAATTGAATTTGTCCCAAAAAGATAAGACTGAAACCGAGACATTCGCCCTAATGCCCACAACCCCAACCCAGAGCTGGGCCGAGCGGCAACGGCAGCACGCGCGTGGTCTACTCATATGAACCCCTTAAAAAACATTTTATCAATCATTCTTACTTGAGTTCAATATAAACTAGTCCACACTAATTTATAAAACCAATGTGGGATAAGTGAAGGGTTAGAATAACCCTTCAACTCTTCTACTTGATTTTATAATATTCAAGTAAATCTCCACTTTCTCAAGTATTCCATTTGAGACAACTCAATAAGAAATACTTGACCAATTTCTTTCCTCTATTGCACCACCACAATTAATATTCGGATTCCAACCATAGTTGTCATCCATCCAAAGTTAATTAACAATTAATTATGCTAATTGTGCCAATTACAACAATTATTTGTAGCCATGGGAACGAAATCAGTTTCTAGACAATTTCTTCATGGTTGTGATAGTGACTTATAAAAAGGACACATACTTACATTGGAGGATTAAAAAGAAAGTCACTATAACATAAAGTATACTAGAATTTTGAAGGTGCCACATAAATCAAATGAATAGCATTGCTGATTTCATATGTCATCCGAAAAGATTTTATTTATCATTCCGACTATTTCCCATACCACGATTTTTCCACATGAAAAATGATGGAAACTATAACGTAAACATATCCATCCAGAAGTGCATGTTTATTATGGGGTTTAGTAAATTATACCCCCATATAAAGAGCGCTTTTCTAGGATTATGTTTCCGTAATTTTATATGTATTCACCTTTTCATTATTAATATTGAGGTGATTTAATCTTTATTTTAAAATCATTATAAATTAAAAAACCATAATTCTCTATTCGAAATCAATTCTATATTTTTATGATGAACATAGTTGTATTGAACTATGGATGAGAATTCAGAGAACAGACTAAGATAATTGTAACACTTTGAATTTGACTAAGAGAGTGTTTATAGTTTAGCCACTTGTACAAATATGTTACATCATCATAGGTTCGCTGGTCACGATAATTTCGTGTGTTTGATTTTGATTGTCCAGATCTCAAATTGTCCTTCAATTTTTTTTAAAAAAATGCTTACTTTCATGGTTTTTTCAGCTACTTCCTTCCATGATGTTGTCCATTATGTGTTTTGCCCGTATAAAAAATTCAAGAAAAGAAAATGGGAAATAAGATTTTTATTTATTTATTTACTTTGTGTGTGTGTGTCGAAGTTCAACAAACTAATGACGAGATGTGGTTAAGTTGTCAAATTTGCTTTATTAAGCAAGATCTGTGCATTTTTTAACAAGACCGAGCCTAACTAATCTTATCCGTTGGTCAACCAAACGAACCACCTCCGTTAGATATAACTAATGTGGGCGCCCCACATTACGCCTTCTCGCTGCACATCTGTTTAAATGAGTAGTAAAAGTATTCAAGGGTCCATAATATTTAGGGTTAATTACCCAAACTTTTTGAGGTTTGATTTATTTATTAAAAAATTTAAAAATTTGACAAAATTACAAAAATCTCTTAATGTTTTACTGTATTTTACATTTTTGAAAGTCCGTTAACCTCCGTTCAAAAAAATGTTGATGTCATCAAAAATTTTATATGAAAATCTAAAAATGCCATGTGGTTACTATTATAGTTATTTTTTAAATGAAAATACCCTTGAATCTAATTGTGATGTTTTTCATGCTATATGGGTGTAATTTAATATTATTCATAATAAATTTAAATATATTTTATTATTAATAAAATTTCATAAATATTGAATAATCTTTAAATTCAATTAAATAATATAATTAAGTTTAATTACACTATTTATTAATTACAAAGAACATAAGTAAAAAATTAAAAACTAAATATTAAATTCATCTCTTAAATAAAATAGTTTTAATGAATTTTAGATTACATAATGATCAATAATATTAAAATAATGGTCATAATTAAAATAATTTAATTAGGTTAAATTTAAATGAATAACTAATTAAGAAATAAAATAAGTAAAATATTAAAAATATGTTATCTTATATCACCATAATTTAATAATTTAAAATTATATATTCTATAATATTAAAATAAAAACACATCTAAAATAAGATACTTAAATTTAGTGGAATTTATTTATCAATAAAAATAAAAAATGAAAAAAAATAAGAAACGTATGTCCAACATACTAGTAATTAATTAATTAAAAATACTAAATATTGTAAAATTCTAAAAAAATATTAAATAGTAAAACATATCTAAAATAATTTATATAAATAATTAAATTTATTTAAATACATTAAATAAAAATATATTTATTAGTTGAATTACATAATATTAAAATAATAAACATATATAAAATAATTTATCTAAATGAATTGTTAAAATAATAATCATGTCTGAAATAAATAAATTATTCAAATAATGAATATATCTAATTTAAAGTAAGATAAATAAAGATTTAAAACACTTTATTAATTCAAAATAAATAAATAAAAATTATATATTTTAATTAAGTTTTTAATTAATTAATAAAAATAAATATTATATTCCAAAAATACACCCAACACTCCCCACCCACCTCTTCCCTCCCCCCACGCCTAGCCCCCTAGCCCCCCCTATGTTTTGCCAACCATGGCCATGCCATGGCTGGTGGTCGCCTAACCAGATCTGGCTGGTAGGGGGTTGGAATGAGGGGTGAGGTGGGTTGGGTTGTGGATGTGTATATATATATATATATATATATATTATATATTTATATATTATATATTAAGTATAAATATATATTATATAATATATAATATCATATTATATATGTATGTGTATATATAAATACTTAATTATTTTATAATTTATATTTTTTATTGAAATTTTATTGTATTTTTGTAATTTCATTATTTGAGGTTCCTTTTGTCCTTTTTACGTAACTTTACTGATGTTTTAGTTATTTTGTAATGTTAGGATCATTTCAGTCTTTGACATTTTTTTTAAAATTATCTATCCTTAATTTTATATGTATTCACCTTTAATTATTAATATTGAGGTGATTTAATTTTTATTTTAAAATCATCATAAATTAAAACATCATGCTTCTCTATTTGAAATCAATTCTATATTTTTATGATGAACATATTTGTATTGAACTATAGATGAGAATTTAGAGAATAGGTTATGATAATTATAACCCTTTGAATTTGAAGGAGAGCTGCTTGTACAAACATGTCACGTCACATCATGCTAGGTTCGCTGGTTAGGTTACTTTCACATGTTTGATCTTGACTGTCCAGATCTCATTTTCGTCCTTCAAGTTTTGAAAAAAAATGCTTACTTTCATGGGTTTTTTAGTAATTTCGTTTCCTGAGAGGAGTAAGCTGTCCATTATGCGTTTTGCCCATTTCAAAAATCCAAGAAAATTAAAGGGGAAATAAGATTTTTATTTTTGTTTATTTATTTATTTATTTTTTGTATTTGTATTTGTGGAAGTTTAACAAACTAATGACAAGACGTGATTAAATTGTCACATTTACCATATTAAGCTAGATCCGCACATTTTTCAACAAGACGCAGCCGGACTAACCTTACACGTTGGTTAACCCCACGAACCACCTCCGTTAGGTATAAGCAACGTGGGGGCGCCACAGTACACCTCATCACTACACATCTGTTAAATGAGTACTAAAAGTATTCAAGGTCCATAATATTTAGGGTTAATTACTCCAATCCCCCTGAAATTTGGTTTATTTATCCAAAAATCAAAAAATTTGATGAAATTATAACTATCTTCTAATGTTTTGCTTCATTTTATATTTTTGAGAGTTTGTTAGCTTCCATTCAAAAAAATACTGATGTCATCGAAAATTTTGCATGAAAATTCAAAAATGCTGTGTGGCTACTGGAATGGTAATTTTTTGAGACAAAAATACATTTGAACCTATTTGTAATGTTTTTTCATACTGTAGGGGTGTAATTTTTACATTGTTTAAATTACTTATAATAAATTTAAATATATTTTATTAATAAAAAATTTCATAAATATTGAATAATCTTTAAATTTAAGTTAAATAATCTAATTAAATTTAATTAACTATTTATTAATTAAAAAAGAAAATAAATAAAATTAAAAAACTAAATATTAAGTTCATCTCTTAAGTAAAATAGCTTTTATAAATTTTAGATTAAATAATGGTCAATAATATTAAAATAATAGTTATAATTAAAATGTTTTAATTAGATTAAGTTGAAATTACTAATTAATTAAGAAATAAAATAAATAAAACTTTAAAAATAAAATGAAAAATCTATTATCTTATATAACCATATTTAATTATTTAAAACTATAAATTCTATAATATTAATATAAAAAATATGAAATAGTATAATTAAATTTAGTTGAATTTATTTATTAATAAAAATAAAAAAAATTATATCTAACATACTAATAATTTATTAATTAAAAAATAATATAAATATAAAATTTTAAAAAGATATTAAATAGTAAAACATATCTAAAATAATTTATATACATGATTAAATTTATTTAATTATATTAAATAGAAATATATTTATTAATTGAATTACATATTAAATAATATTAAAATAATAAACATATATGAAATAATTTAACTAAATGAATTGTTAAAATAATAATCATGTCTAAAATAAATAAATTATTTAAATGATGAATATATCTAATTAAAAATAAGATAAATAAAAATTTAAAATACTTTACTAATTCAAAATAAATAAGTAAAAATTATATATTTTTAATTAATTAATAAAAATAAATACACCCCCACTCCACCCCTGCCTTTATTTCATCGACCATGGCCATGCCATGGCCAGTTGCTATTGCACATAGCAACAACCACTGCCATGAGCCATCTTGGCAATGGCCGCTTGGCTAGTAATGAGGTTAGAGTGGGTTGTGTATGTGTATATTTATTATCTATATGTACATTATATATGATATGGGATAGACCCAACATGTCCATTTAACAGACATGGCCAAGTATCACTCCTGGACCCAATTAAATTGGGTCGCTCGACAATAAGCTTCAACATGTTTAGCCTATTAGACCATCTCTGTGATCAACTAGCCCCGCCTGTCTGACCACTTTTGACCAAATGACTCGTTCAAACGCTGACTCATATCCTCGCCGTATTTATTGCTCTGACAGGCAGCATGTTTTCACATTAATGGCACATGACAGTCAGTACAGTCTCTGCCACCAGCCCTACCACCACCTGTGATAGAGAGGCGCCTACCTATTTGTACTGTTCATCATGAAAAACAGGAGATGGCGCCACCTAGAACAGTACCAAGATATGGAATGACCATTAATCCCCTAGCAAGGACTAAAGTTCACTACATCTGATAGGGGCACCTTAGACAAAGCACACACCAAGAGAAAGCTATAAATACATCATAACTAGCCACGCTCTAGGTAATGTCAAATACACTATAAGCTCTCAATACTCTGTTCGATTATCTACTATCGACCAGAATTAACTTGAGCATTAGAGTGCCTTCATCGGGGGCATCTTGGCTAGTTTAACGTGTGTTACTGTTACAAATCTCAAATCTCAAAAAGTATTGCACTTGGACTACTCAACCTCTTAGATCGAATTTACCCAAACACTACTTTTTCCACTATAAACAATTTTCAACCTCACCATTTTTTGGCGTCGTCTGTGGAAGATCTTACAATTGCAACAAAAGAATGGTGAACACACATAGAGCCACATCAAGAAGGGAGGAGAATAGGAGGTTCACATCTCCACCTCCCACTCCACCCTAGCAAGGTGCACAAGTTCCAGACCCCAGTGTTCTCTAAAAACAAGCGGTGACATTAACTATATCTTAGTTAATACAGTTAATAAGCAAGCAAATCTCTGCTCAAATCTTAGCCTGCCTGTCTACCGCATTGAATAGGCACACCACTATGCAGCCTCGACTGGCAGTGCCACCCCACAATCGTTTCCCCCAAAAAATAGGTCCCCCAAGGACAGTCATGGTTGCCAGAAGTCCAGGCGACCGCCCATCGATATGAAGCTAGTCTTAGATGCCCCCAGGAGGAAATAAGGCGACCAGAGTTGTAGTAAGAGATTGCTGACTCAGCTGATCACGTTCAACCTAATCAAGCCTTGTAGCGTGATAAAGTAAAATGCTCTAGGCATGACTACCGTGAAGATGTGGAAGAATCTGTGAACCTCGTGACATGACCTATTCGAGCCCCGCAGCACAATAGAGCTAAGCGCATGAGGCCATGTCTCGATTGGAACGCCACTCTGGCTAATCAAGAGAAATAAGAAAAAGTATCCCATTAAGTCTCGCAATTGAATAGACGCCTTGATGAGATCTCAAGGAGAAACACCGACAAAGTGGCCAATCCAGAGGGCCCTCAGAGGTCTCGTCGGGAAAGAGGATCCCCGTTCATCTAAGAGATTATTGATGAATGCATCACTATCAATACAAAGGTCCCAATCGGGCTGCCAAGATACGATGGCTCAATGGACCCCAACGAGCACCTAATGCATTTGAGCATATGATGCAGCTGCACAGGCATAATGAATACATCTATGCTAAGATATTGGTAATTATTTTCCAACGCATTGCACTCGACTGGTTTGTTAAGCTCGAGCCTTCGTTAATATATTCTTATAACCAGCTGTGTGACAAGTTTCTGCACTAATTTTCCAGTAGAAGAAAGGCGAAACTCTTCCACACCCATCTTCATACTGTTAAACAAAGTGAGAGAGAGTCCTTCCATGATTTCTTTACTAGGTTCAACACGGAGGTCCTCAAGATAGATAACCCTAGGATCGAGTTCCTGATAGACGTACTTTTCTTGGGGCTCAGACATAAAGAATGTGCCAATGCATTGGTGCATGAACGCCTCAGGTTGATAGAGGAGTTGCTCGACCTGGATGAGAGGTACATGACCTAGGAGGAGATGAACAGGCTCAAGTTTGGATCCTCCAAGGTTGATAAGAAGAAGAAAGAGAGAAACGACCAAAAACATAAAGAAAGAGGTTAATCTCCCATAAAATATTTCCACGACTATACACCCCTGAACATCTTGAGAAGAGAGGTCCTGTATGCCATTTAACATGATGACCTCCTAAAAAAATTGAGGAAACTAATGGAGACTGAGGCAATGAAAAAAATCTAAGAAATATTGCTATTTCCATAAACAAAAGGGGCATGATACAAATGAGTACTTCATCCTCTAGGATGAGATTGAGAGGCTAATCAAACAGAGCCACCTCAAGAAATACATAGTCATGGATACTTAGATCGAAGGGGGCAAAATTGACCAGACTCCTTGTAGAGAAAAGTCGGTAAGCCCTAGAAGAGAGGACAAAGGAAAAAAACCCGCCCATGAGAATCACTCACCCATTCGAGGAGTGATCGAAATGATTGCAGGAGGTCCCACTGGGGGGAACTCAAAATCTACTCAAAGGAAAACCTAGAGAAGGCTCGAGTCGACTAAAGCTTTATCCGTCAAAATAATATTTCACCTATCGATGAGTGCAAAGCCCATCTCATTCACTAATAATGACTTAGCCCACCTCGAGGGCAAGAATATCAACTATAAAGCTGACTGTCCCATGATAGTCTCTATTGAGATTGCCAACTATAAAGTATGCAGGGTTCTAGTTGATAATGACAGCTCGGCCAACATCATTTTTCTCTCCACCTTGAAAAAAATGAATACGGGCTAGTTGAAATTTGAGCCTTTGCGAACCCCATTCGTCAGGTTTAGGGGGTCGAAGATCATTCCAAAAGGATCCATCAATCTATCAATGTCATTTAGCGAGGCTCCCCAAAGGAGAACTTTGATGGTGAACTATCTGATGGTGGATGCCCCATTTGATTACAATGTCATAATAAGTCGATCAGCTCTCAATGACTTCCGTGCAATTATGTCGACCTATCATATGAAAGTTAAATTTTTGACCCCAGCGAGCACAGAGGAGCTTTTGTACAGCATGAAGAAAGCCTAAAGGTGTTACAACATCTCAGTCAAATTGGGTGAGCAGAAGACTTGACTGCAATTGAAGACCTTGGGGGACACCCCTATAGTGGAACCTAAAGAGACCCAAGCTAGCAAGAAGAGAAAGTTAGAAGACACTAGGGTGGAACCTGTTAGAGAATTTAAGACCATTGAGCTGGAACAGAAAAACCTCGATAAGATGACCCATATTGGAACAGATATGGGCCCATATTCGGAGTGTCTTATGGTTGATTTTTTGAGAAAGAATATTGACATCTTTGCATGGAGAGCATCCAACCTCCAAGGAATCAACCCCAACATCATCGTGCATCGCCTTAATGTCAACCCCTTGTACAAACTGGTTAAATAGAAGATGAGGACATTCAATGCCGAGAGGACGCAAATCATCGAGAAGGAGGTCAGGAAACTCCTAGATGCAAGTTATATTGTAGAAATTCAATATCCTTCTTGGCTTTGTAATATTGTACTAGTTCTAAGAATGAGGGACAATGACGAATGTGTAATGATTTCACTAATTTAAATAAAGCATGCCCTAAAGATCCTTACCCCCTTCCTCAGATAGATTTATTAGTTGATTCAACTGCTGGTTGTGAGTTATTGAGTATGATGGATACATTTCAAGGTTATCATCAAATTTTCATAGCTCCTAAGGATAGGGATAAAACTTTTTTTGTTGTTCCTAATGGGCTATACTACTTTTTGGTCATGCATTTTGGATTGAAAAATACTGGAACAACTTATAAAAGGCTGGTCAATTTTATGTTCAAAGATGAAATTGGGAAGCCGATAGAGGTATACATCAATGATATGATTGTAAAAATAAAAAAGGTCCAAGACCACTTGCTCGACCTTAATCATACTTTTGCAATCCTGAGGGCATTTGGTCTGAAGCTGAACCCCAACAAGTGTACGTTGGGGTCCATGGAGGTAAATTTTTGGGCTTCATGGTCAGTCAATGGGGCATTGAGGCAAACTCGTAGAAAATTCAAGCCATTCTCGACGTCACCCCTTTGCGAACAGTTAGAAACATTCAGAGGTTGGTCAGGAAGATTATAGCTTTGGGAAGGTTCATTGCAAGATTAGCTAACAAGAGTTTACCTTTCTTCAAAATTCTCAGAAACGCTAGGAAGTCGGGTTTCCAATAGAATGGATAGTGTGATCAGGAGCTGGTCGAGTTGAAGTAGTTCTTAGCCTTACCCTTTATGCTTGTGAAACCTGAACTGAGAGAGGTGCTTCAGATATATTTGGCAATCTTCGAGGCTTTAACCAACTCAGTCTTAGTCTCGACCTAAGATGACAGCCATTGGCTGGTCCACTACTGCAGTAAGTTACTCTAAGGACCGAAACATAATTACTTGGAGATCAAAAAATTTATCTTGGCACTCGTAACTGCGGCTCAAAAGCTGCGACCATACTTCTAGTCTCATGCCATTATAGTGCTAACCAACCAACCGCTCAAGCAAGTTTTATCAAAATCGGATATATCTAGAAGACTGACTAAATGAGCCATTGAGTTGGGAGAGTTCGACATTACTTTCCAGCCTAGAACAGCCATCAAAACATAAGTTCTAGCCAACTTCATCGCTGAGCGAGTTGATTTTCCATAGAAGAATTGCAAAGCCCCTCTTGTTTGTACTTTGCACATCGATGGATCGTCGTCCACATTTGAAGGAGGAGTAGGAATTGCTCTTTATTCCCCAGATGTGGATGAATATGATTTTGCAATAAAACTAGAGTATACAGTCATGAACAATAAGACAGAGTATGAGGCCCTTCTCGCAAGAATGAGAATAACGCTCGATCGAGGTGTCGAGCACCTAGTTACTATTATAGACTCTCAGCTAGTAGTCGAGTAGGTTGATGGAAATTTTAAGGTTAAGGACTTGACGATGAGTCGATACCTGGCTGAGGTAAGAAGGCTCCAATAGTCATTCAAAAGGTTTACTCTTAGTTAGGTACCTCGATCAGAGAATGAGCATGCGGATGCTCTGTTGAAGTTTACCAGCTTGATTAGGGGAACGAGAGATAGGAAAATTACATTTCTAGTCACAAATAGGCCATCGATCAGACCTTTTTAGGAAAATTTGATAGTAAGCCTTGAGGACACTGTATCCTCTTAGTAGAACCCGATCAAACTCTATCTAAGCCAAGGCACTATCCTCGAGGACAAGAATGAGGCCCAACGCTTATGAGGTCAAGCTGTCTAATTTGCGCTCGATAAGCATGGTTAGTTGTATAAGATGTCAATTTTAGGACCTCCCTTGAGGTGTCTGGATCCCGATCAGGCTCTAAAGGTATTATAGGACATTCACGCAAATATGTGTGGCAACCATTCTAGAGAAAGATCCCTGGTCCACAAAATAATCAAGTACGGATATTTTTGGCCGACATTATAGAAAAACTGGATAGATTTTGCATGAAAACATGCATCATGCCAAGTCCATTCAAATTTTCCACACCAACTTGTAGCGCCAATGATCAATGTCCAAATTTTTTGGTCATTTGACTAATGGGGCATCGATATTCTTGGCTAGCTGCCAAGGTCAACTGGATAGCAAAAATTCATAATTGTTGCGGTAGAGTACTTTACTAAATAGGTTGAGGCTGAGGCTATCCTTAAGATAACCGATGTGGCCATCAAAAGTTTCATTTGGAAGAACATCATCTACTATTTTGGTTTGCCCAAGGTCCTTATTTCAGATAATAACACTCAATTTCAATGTAAAAGTACTAGAGGTTGGTGCAAAACCTTGGGGATCGCATAGCACTTCACCTTAGTAGGTAATCCACAATCAAACGGTCAAACAAAGGTGACCAACAGAATGATCCCCGACCATCTGAAAGCTAGGATACATGATATTGGCTCAAACTGAGTAGACGACCTCATTGGAGTGCTATGGGCATACAGGATAACCCCCTGCACAGCCATAGGTCATAGCCTTTACAATCTCATTTATGGGTTTGAAGCAGTCATCCCCTCAAAACTAATTCAACACACAACTCGGGTCATTCACTTTCATCTGCTACGAAGCACAATAGAGAGAAAACTCAACCTTGAAATAATCAACGAGCATCGGCAAGAAGCTTATAATATTATGTAGCGTTACAAATTGAAGATGGCTAAGAACTATAACAAAGGAGTCAAGTTGCACTATTTTTAGGTCGGAGGCCTTATTCTCAAGAAGGTGGAAGTCTCAAAGAATATTGGCAACCTCGACTCGAACTGGGAAAGATCATACACTGTTGTTAAAGTATCAAAGTACAATGCCTATAGGCTAGCCAATATGGAAAGAGAGGAACTCTTTCACCCATGGAACACTATCAATCTAAGAAAATTTTACGTTTAAAATTATGTTATATTTATCCTCATATTCTCCGGCTTGAATAAAGTTCCAATAATACTGCTACCATTTGCAGGCATTGTTATAATCATACTTAGCAAGCGGCTTCACTCTGCCAACAAGTTTCTAGTTGACCCCATAGTCAATGAATAAGCAGCCCTTCGCTGCTACTCAAGCGACTTCATGCTGCCAACAAGTTCTTAGTTGACTGTGTAGTCAATAAATAAGCAGCCCTTTACTGCCACTCATGCTGTTTCATGATACCAACAAGTTTCTAGTCGACCCCATAGTCAACAAATAAGCATCCTCTTGCTGCCATTCAAGTAGCTCTATGCTTCCACACATGTTCCCAATTGATCCCGTAGTCGATGAGCAAATAGCTTTATGCTACCAAACTCACATCGACCCTGTAGTCGATAAAGAAATAGCTTCGTGCCATTCGATTAGTTTCTAATATTTAAATCAACCATGACGTCCACCCCAAATAGCTATAAATTGCAAACCTTAGGCTTTTCCACCTAAATTTAATAATTGACTAAGTAGACGATTAATAAGTTGACCATACAACAATAAGAATCGACAACGCAGTCGTGCAAACAAATTACTATGCATCAGCCAACATTAAACAAAATCAACAACAATGTTGTTAGATTTTCTTGATAATGATAGTGATAACCAAATATTTTATTAGACGTTCCCCACATTACTATGACATAAAGTTACACTTGACAAGGTTTAAGAGATATCTTTGATGTAACAAGATTGAAATGAAAAATATCCTTTATTCATTGAGAAGTTGGTTACAATTCCAAAAAAAAAAAAAGCTAATTCAATTCTAACTGGATCCCATCTGGTCACACTTAGGCCAGTCCAAGTCGGGCTCTAGCAGCATGCAAGCAAGAGGCAAAACGGCTTGAGATGGTTGAGAATGCCCAGTGACGTCACTCATAAAATTGGTTGAACGCAACACGTACTACGCCACATTGACCTCTTCCTCTCTAAGCTGGACCAAAAGGTCTTCCGCAAATGCGAATTCATAGGCCAATTGCTCTAACCTTGCATCAACCTCAGCCTTCTTCTTTTGAGCTTCAGTCAGAGGCTCATTTGGCACAAGGTTCGCAGTCTTCTTCTCCTAAGCTTGGTCGACTTTGCCCTCCTCAGGGTCGGGATAAGGCTCTACTTTGTCAATTAGTGCAGGGCTTATCTTGCTCTTGTTGTCATTCCGAAAAGCGTAACCCAGGCACTCGAGCTGCTTCATAGCCTTATGGAATGCCTCGTGAGCATCGTCAAGTGACATGATCACGGTCGCATCCTAAAAGGTGGGGCTCAAGATAAATTGTTCAACTACCTCGCACTGCATTGTAGGGAGGTGTCAGTTGAAGGCCTCCCTCACCTCCTCATGGCCTTTGCGTGACCTTGTGCCCGACCGGAGAAAAAGCTCACCTATTGGTCCAAGTGAGCCTTCTTTATTATTGAGTCCATTTGACTTCGCTCCTCAACAACCTGAACCAGCTGTTGATCTTTGGAGTTCAGCTATTCTTGGAGCTTAGCCACCTGTTTAGTTAGTTGCTCAACTTTAAGCTGGGAAGACTTGAGCTATACCTTGAAGATTTTCATATCCCTTACTCCTTGCAACTCTTCCGTATTCACCAAGGTTAGCTCTGATCGGTGGAAGATATTATAGCCCATTTGGCCTACCTGTAACATGAGAATGTCAATCCACAATACTATTATGAAAAAAATTCAACGAAAAGTTGTCGATCTCGTGCTTACCATATTACAGTTGTAGGTCAGAACCCCGACCTGACTACGGCTCATTAGTTTTCATTAGTCGAGTAAGAAAATACTTGAGGTCAGCCACTTTAGGACATTACCGCCTGTCATTCCCTCCTGAAAGATGTAGGTTAAATCAATTATTTCATGGACTGGGTAGGTTACGAAGTGGGTCGGTAACAATCAAGAGAGTTAGAATAGTACTCCATCACTAGGCTTTCCGAACAGGGCATAGCTTGTCACTATTTTTTGCTTTCCCTTGTTGCCTACAGCCCTCTTCGGCGTTGAGCCTTCCTGCTCGGCAATCTATCTTTTTACCCTAACCCATGGGGCTGCTTTACATATGCTCCTCTCGACAAGCGAATTTAGGTTTGGGCGCCTGTTCGATTTGTGGAGCTACAGAAGCTGAAGTCAATCTTATCAAAGCAACTAGCTCTGTAGCAGCTGCCTCTCATCAAGCAGTAGCAGCTCGGCAGTATTTCTCATTTCTTAAAGCCCTAGCTTGAGCTTCAGTTTTACTTCTGGCTATTATCTCTTCTTGATCTGTAGACACAAACAAGACAAACAAGCATCAGAATTGAGCAGAAAAAAAAATAGTCATAATTAACATGATCGAGAAGAATCTCTACCCAATCGATTGCTTGTAGGCAGGTCGAGTTGAACTTGCGATAAGCCATCCAATACCAGATACCTTTCTTCAATCAAAACTGAGGCTTCCATATGCCCAAAGTCGACCAAATTCCTAACAAAGGTATTAGGTCAACTAGGTGTCTGGTTTCTTGACATCTCCATAGGCCCCCTCCACCAACCCTTCTGAATGGCGAAAACCCCTGGTCCTTGAATATAGAAAAAATATTTTTTCAACTCTTAGCCACATGAAGAAGTAGAGGATACTAAGAATTTTCGGCGGGGTCAAGTAGTCAAGTAGTAAAAACTAGACTCCTCTGTACTACCTGACTTCCATGACATAGGTAAATGGAACAGATTAGAAAAATTGACAAAGGAGGTGGGCTGGTTATATAGATGCATTAAAACAGCAAAACTGTAAAGGGTGGCGAAATAGTTGGGGAGCAATTGGGTTATACAAACTTCTAGACCCACCAGGAGGTTGATTATTTCTTGGGCGAGAGGGAGCCTAAAGCCGCACCTCAACCCTTCCTCAAACACCGTTATGCATTCCCCAGGAGGTCGATGCATTCTACCCCAAGCACCTGGCACTAACAGCTTATATCCCTCAGGGATGTGGTATATCTCCTTAATTGGTATCAAGTCGGCAGGGGATATTTTGTAGGTTATTTTTGTATAGTGGTCCGGTGTAAATAGTCAACCCCTAGATGTAGGAAAATCACTTGGGCCAATCTCACCTTCAGAAACAACCCTCTTAGCCCTCGAGCTATCACTCGACAAACTACCTGAACCACTCTTGTGGGATGTTTCAAATGCACTTCCACCCCAAGTCTCCCCGTGATAAGCTACGCTCTCAGACCTAGTGTCCTCACTATCGAAATTGCTAGACATTTTTTGCAAAAGAAAAAAGGATAAAAGATCAAATGGGCAGAGCAACTTACAGTAGATATCTTGTAAACTCTAAGCGCAAAAAAAGTTGGAGAACTTTAAAGGCAGGAATTCGACCAGATACGATTTCAGCAAAAGTGTAAATGAAGACCTATATCCCATATATTTATAAGCATCTAAGACAGGAACCCAAGCTTCAGTTATAATTATACCCTGCCTCTTTACATTTTGTATTCTGTGAAGTAACCAGCATATTAAATGTAGCTAAACCGCCGCAAACCCTAGTCGAGAATTCAAAAACCTTGATCGAATATTCAAAAATCCTGATCGAGTGTGAATAACCTCCATAACTGCCTATATACTCTCTGCTCTTACTCGTCGACAAGCTTGATCAGGACTCTAAGTGGGGGGGACTCATGATATGGGATAGCCCAGCAGGCCCATTTAACACACATGGCCCAATATCACTCCTGGACCCAATTGAACTGGGCTGCTCGACAATAGGCTTCAACATATTTAGCCTATTTGACCATCTCTGTGATCGACCATCCCCACCACTTTCGATCAAACGACTCGTTCAGGCACTGACTTATATCTGCGATGCATTTATTGCTCTGATAGGCAGCATGCCTTCTCATTAATGGCGTGTGGCAGTCGATAGAGTTTCTGCCAACAACTCTGCCACCACTTGTGACAGGGAGGTGCCTATCTATTTGTATTATTCATCATGAAAAATAGAAGATGGTGTCACCTAGAACAGTATCAAGATATGGGATAACTATTAACCCCTGGTGAGGACTAAAGCCCACTACACATGATAAGGGCACCTCTGACAAATCAAACCAAGAGAAGGCTATAAATACCTCATAACCAGCCACCCTCCAAATAATGCCAAATACACTATAAGCTCTCAATACTCTATTCAATTATCTACTCTCGACCAGAACTAACTTGAGCGTCGAAATGCTTTCGCTGGGGGCATCTCGGCTAGTTTAACGTGTGTTGCTGTTGCATATCTCAGACCTAAAAAAATATTGCACTTGAACTACTCGACCTGCTAGGTCGAATTTGCCCAAACACTACCCTTTTCATTGTAAACAACTTTCAACCTCATCTATATATATTAAGTATAAATATAAAATATATATTTTATATAATATATAATATTGTATTACATAGGTAAGTATATATATAAATATTTAATTAATTTATAATTTATATTTTTTATTAATAATTTTATTGTATTTTTATAATTTCATTACTTGAGCTTACTTTTGTTTTTTTTTGCAAAATTTCGTGGGTGTTTTAGTCATTTTGTAATGTCAACATCATTTTAGTCTCTGTACAATTTGTTTTTTCTTTTTATCTTTTTTAATATACTCAGTCAAGTGTAAACTAGATATTTTACAAAAATCATCAGACTTAATGGCTAATCGTCAGTGTTAAAGGAGTATTTGTAATTTTATAAAATCTATGAACCTTATTGTAATTAGGCCACCCTATGAGGTTTAGCTAGCTAACCCAAATATTTATAGATACATGCTACGTTAAGTTGTCTCTATTTTTATTCTCTAGCTAGTACTACCTAATTCATTGGCCACTTTTTGATCATTAAAGGAATTTCACTAAGCGACGCCCAATAATTTGAAAGCTTAATTGTTGAAAGGTTAAGAAGTAATTTTTAACAAATGTTTAACAATGTGTGTATAAATACAAAAAATGAAAATTATATGTTACTGCCTTCACATATTTATGAGTGTGGTCACAGCCCAGATTTCTGTTGCATTTGATTATCCTTTCTCCTACGTTAATTAAGAATTCACCACATATTAATCCGACTTTAGATTCTTCAAAGCTATCAAGTAGCTATTTAAGACATCATAAAATTTAATTTTGTAAGATTCAACATTTGGCAGCTAATTATGATACTTTAACGAAGATATTTTCACGTGTTATTTATGGCACATGACGCCGAGTGAAGATTTTGTGAGGC
>JACGDI010005818.1:206901-217913 GCA_014898725.1 Jacaranda copaia
CCCCCCCCCCCCCCTCCCCATTTAAATTTTAACTTTTTTATTATTTGATAAAATACAAAAATATGATTTAGTCTCCATTTAGCTACTTTCATATTATAACAAGGGAAAAAAAATTTCATCCTATACAATTTTTCAACTTTTAATTTTATTCTATATGTTATGCAATTTCAAATTTAGTTCTATAAATTAAAAAAAGTTACACATTTAGTTCGAAAGTAACCAAAATTTAAAATTTTGGCCAAAAATACTGATGTGACATGCTAGAAGGTGCTGAAATTGGGCATTTTGCTAAGTTGGCACATACATAGTTTTTTTTGCCATGTTGGCAATAAAATTAGTTGATATGTTTAATTAATTAGCATATTTTATCATTTTTATTACTTAGGTGGCAACATAAATTTTGAAGTATTTATATCACATAAATATATACATATATTTATATAAATATATAATTTATAATAATTAAGAAATAAAAAATTTAAATAACTTTATATATAAAAAATAAATAAATAAACTAAAAATTAAAAAAATGGAAAGGAAAATTTTGCCCTCTCCCCCCAAAAAAAACCCACCCCTTACCCCCCATTCACCTGGCAATCGTTTGGCCAGATCTGGGCCATCTGGCCAAGTATCTCGGCGAGATCTAGCCATATTAGTTGAAAATTTGTCATCTGAGCAAAAATTCTCAATTTTAACACCTTCTGACATCCCACCAACATTTTTGGCCAAATTTTCAAATTTTGGCGATTTTCAAATTAAATGTGTAATTTTTTTTAAATTTATAAGACTAAATTTGAAAGTATGTAACATATAGGACAAAATTGAAAGTTGAGAAATGTTATAGGACGAAAAAAATATTTTTCCCTTTTAACAATTACTATGCATTTGACATAGCGAATCTGAATTCAAAAAAAAGAAGAAAAAGAAAAGAAAAAAATGATACTTACCAACCTACGCATTTGGCTATATACTTAGAGTAAGGAAGACAGCAACTTAGTAAAATAAAAAATTGTTCAAATTTTATTGAGAAATAAGAAGAATTAAGTACTTTTTGGTGTGTTCTTCGGTATCTATCCTTCCCTTCGCCTATGGAAAATTAAAACAATAAAATTATCTATCTTAAGCTATGATAACCATTAAAAAATATCATTAAAAAATAATTAGAAGACTTATCGTTGAATTCAAAAATACAGAGTTGCAAAAAATAAGGGTTGATTTGAATTTTACTTTTATATTCTAGTCTTTGGGTATGTATAATTTTTTTTTTTTGATTCATAAATAAATATACGGATCAATGATGCATTAGTATTCAAATTTCAAACTTCACACATATATTTATAATATTGATGCCATTTAATCAATTGATTATTTAATCTATCTGTATATAAATATGCGTCTTGTTTATTTAAGACAATTTTATTATGAAAATAACAATTATTTTCATTTCATTAAACTAAATTACATGGCATAATAGCATTGACAATAAATGGTTTTTCCTCTAAAAGTGTTGGACAAATATATTAGAATTATTGAAAATAAAATAGGTAACATTATGGAAAGGTAAGAAATATCAATTGTAGGCAAGTGAAAAGGTCTAAGGGCGACAAGAACCACAAATTCTTGGGAAAGCATTACAAATGAAAAAGAAATGCTTTCTGACATTGATTGATCAGGTTTGGGCTTAATGGTTAAGACTCAATATTTTACATATATAGTGTTTGAATTTAAATGTCATTAAATTTGTGAGTATTTTACCTCAATTATATAGATTTATGAGTATTTTACCTAATTTACCTTCTTTGGGTATGTTTTCAAGTGTCTTTTTTAAAATATTCTTTAAAAAAATAAAATAAAATTTCATGTCTACATAAATAACTACCATCCCACTATCCTCTCTTCCTCTCCCCTCACTACTACTACATAATAATTTCATAAAGACTATATATAGTTATAAATATTTCTATTTTTCTCAACTTCTTCTTGCAAGTATAATTTTTCCATTTAAATTATTTTTTAATTTTTATTTATATTATTTTGTTCAAAAATGCATGATTGAGTTTGGCATTGGTGTTAATTGATTGATTTTTTTTCCTATTATAATAATTTTTTTCAAATTATTTGAATAACATTAGTTTTTATTTTTATTTTTATTTTTATTAAATGCCCATGCGACCAGATGCAGTGGCTACTAGTTTAAACTAATTATTTAACGATGGTTATGCTGAACTAAGTATTAACTAAGACTTTTATTTTATAGTATAGTTGTGGTTATAAATAAAATATATATTTTCAGATCCATGTCTAATTCTTTCTTTTATTTATACACGTTCATGTATATAAATAGTTCATTAGGATTTAAATTTTATATTTTATATAAATATGAAGGCGACATTAATAAACCAATGACTGCTTGAGAGATTAGTGCTAAGATGAAACCTTGGGCCAACCTAAGAGTGAATACAAAGCCCAGTAAAACAATCTTCATCAAATTGTCCTAATCTTTATAGGCCACGCGAATGGTTTCCTTCATTGTATTAGAAAGTTAGTAGGCAGTAGGCCTATAAAGTAATGGGCATTTGGCCCAACTCGAATATATTGTCGGGTCAAATAGTTTCTTATCATATTCTCATGCAAGTGAACACATAACAACGTAGAGAATACATACAAACAAGGAAGCCATACTTTGTACTCATCCAACACCACTGATCCACTGCTTTTCTTGTTACCTCTGAAAGGAATCCAGCCACAGTTCAACAGAAGCCAAAAGAAACCTTTTTTCTCCCACATAGTAAACTTAATCTATTTTCTAGAAATAAAATATCGTTAGTCCGTGACATTTTTGAAAATGAATATATCTGAGGAATTCATTAGCTTGTCCTAATGGACTTCAGCCACTTTATTCGGATTCTCATACAGAAGGACTAATTACATGTCTTTGTGCAAGAAAGGTCACCTCTGTTATTCTGCATTTGCAGAAACCATGGCAAGAAACATAGTCTTCCTCGCGTGTCTTTTGATCATGGCTATGGACATTGTTGCAGGAGTCCTAGGTGTCCAGGCCGAGATTGCTCAGAACAAGGTCAACATTACCAATTTGAACAGACTTTATGAACAGTTTTTTGTTTTCATTTTTGGTTAGCTAAACAACGTTAATACTAGTCATGATTTTCAACAGGTTAAACATTTGAGGATGCGGATATTTGAATGCCGACATCCCAGCTACAAGGCTTTCAACCTAGGTTTGGCTGCAGTGGTGCTCTTGTTCCTAGCACACGCTTTAGCCAATGTACTGGGAGGCTGCATATTCATTAGATCCAAACAAGAACTGGATCGAGCTTCTCCCAACAGGCAACTTGCTGCTGCTTCTCTCCTCTTGTCATGGTAATCTTGTCCAGAAAATAGCAACCTTGTTTTCTTGAAAACCAGAAAGAATTCAAGTAATTATTGACTAACATGAAATTTGTCCATGAATCAGGATTATGTTGGGTATTGCATTCGCACTGCTGATATCGGGAACATTAGCAAACTCAAAATCACGAAGAAATTGTGTAATAGACAACCGTCGAATGCTGTCCATTGGAGGGATTGTGTGTTTCATACACGGACTATTTGCAGTTGCCTATTATGTTTCTGCACTTGCTGTCGTTCAAGAAGAAAGTCAATTGCATCAACCAAAACAAGAAGGCGCTCCTGCCTGAATGATCATCATTCTTTCTGCCTAAAGCTTTCAAATTTCGGCTCATTTCAGAGTATTGGCTTATATCTATTGGTACCTTGCACAAATTTTTCTGGCTCTCTTAGCGTTTCTGTTTCAAACTGTATGTTATTATTATTATTATTTCATTATTACTAATTAGACAAAATTGTATCCTCCCAACACAGAAAAACAGTGAAATCAGAACTAAGGGAAAGCAGAAAAAAGAGTAATTCACAACAGAAACAAAGGAAATAAACACCAAATAGTCGAACAAACTTAAAAGGGAAATATATGCAAACACAACACAATGCACATAAAGATAAGTATGCAAGGAGTTTATTATACAATAAAAAAGCGGTGTAGTCAACCGCAAAAGGGAGAACGACAGACGAAACTAACAAAGCCAAAAAAGGATTGATAATTTAGCCAGAAAACATTTAAAAGAACCTATCTCATTGCATAAGCAAGACATTAACAATAAGTTAATAGTCCACAACCTCAGTGATCCGTGGACTTTAAGACATCCAAAACAAGCTTTGTCTGGGCGCGCATCAACTCCAGCTTATTCAGGTAGACCTCCATCTCCACCAGTCTTAGCTTCTGCCACTCTCTTTGCCCTTCAACCCTTTTCTCCCCTTCAAACAACTCAGCTCCAATCGTCAATATCCTCTCATCCATGCTAACATCATTGGAACTCGGTATATTTGCTGCCAACACCTTATCCAGATCATCATTTACAACCTCCGAATTCTTAACATCCTCAGACCCCCCATTTTCAACCACGTTGGCCCTCTTATTCTCAGTCTTTCTCGCCACGCTCCCATTTGTTTTTGGAGCCCCGTCCAGTTTTTCCGCCACCTTCTCTTTTCCATTCTCATTCCCCCATATATGTTTTGATAATTCGTAAGCTTTTTGCTCGTGGGGCTTCGTAAAGGTCCTATCTTTACCTTCCTTCTCTTTGCTCTTGTTGTTCTCATACTTCTTCTTAAGCCTCCTAATCTTATCCTGCAACTGAGTCCTGGTCACATCCACGTGCAAATTTTCCTTAATGAAGTCGTGAAAAGCATTCAAATCTGCAACAGGGTCGGATTTATTCTGCTCCACATAATCAGTCATCCCTTTCAAAATTACAATCTCATCATCCTCACTCCAAAGCCTCTGAAAAAGCTGCTTTTTTTCGGAATTCTCAATTTCGGGCTTGATCTTCTTCTTCGATCTCTTGGCATCCTTAGCCCCCGATTCTCTCTCTTCCGCAAGTCGTTTTGCTCCAGTGGATTTAGTCGGAGTGACGGGCTCAGAAGCACCGGCCTGGGATCTGGACTTTCTAGCGTCGTTGTTGGATTTATGTGGATCATCCATGGGTTTGGATGCTATGGGCCTGACATTCGGGTCAGGCCCGTCGGTGTCTGATTCGGATTCTGATCCTGATCCTGATTCTTCCTCATCCGAAGACGGGGAAAGCTGCTGCTGGTGCTGGAGGATTTTTGAGGACTGCGGTTCCGTCTTCTTGAGGGCCGTCGGTGGCAGAGAAGAGGATTTGTTGGTAATTTCGTTTTGCTCGTGTTCAGAGTCGGATTCGGATGAGCCCACTTCTTCAGATGAAGCTTCGTCTTTTTCTTCTTCACCGGATTCAGATTCAGATTCCACGGGTTTCTCAGGCTCTCTATTTTTAGCCATTGAGACGAAAGAGTGTTTAGAGAGAGATTAGCGGTGGCGATTTTAGGAAATAGGGTTTCTGGGAGGGCCACGAGGTTGTTTCTGTCAGGTCTTTATAGGAGTTCAAATTGAACGTATCACGGGATATACTTTTCCTTTCCGAATGAATTGTTGGGGATTTCGGTGGCAAAATCTTTTAACTGCATCAAGAAATTATTATAATTAATTCACTTATATTAAATAGTTTTTAGATTAAGAATTAATTTGTGATAAAGTCATTTCTTTTCTTAGCTAACCACCGTGTTTGATTTCTATAGCGATAAATTCAATTTATATACACGCACGCATAAATCTATTGAATTCGAACTTCTAACCTCTCACATAATATGGTAAAACTTATATCATTGAGTCATAAACCACTTAACGCAATTTAAAGATTGAGTTAATATTAAGTAGTATTATGCCTCAATATGACAATTTATTATTTATTTGATTTATGCAACTAAACTAAATATTGTATAAAGACACTACAACAACTTTTCTTTCAAAAGATGCTTGGGTTATATTAATGATTTGCATTTAAAAATCGAGGATAACTTGAGAAAATTGTCCAGGGTAAAATGATTAATCTTGCTTCAAATTTATGAGATTTGATTCCTTCATAATACTTCATACAGTTTAGACTTGGACCAAGTCAAAATTAACTTAGCCACAGTCCATCTTTAATCGGACATGTCAAATCTGCTACTATTCACTGCTGCCATACATAACCGTATCAAACGCGGCATGTACAAATTTATACTAATTGTCTAAGCTAAAAGTAGTGCCCTTTGACCTTAAGTAAGCTGCCTCAATTGAGTTATGGCGGGTTGATCTGCATTGAGCTCTCTACAGTCTCCACTGTTCTTCGTAATGAAAATTTGGCTTTTTTTCCCCCAAAAGTTGCATCATAATCGAATAGTATTAATAAATTCTTAATGTGTATACCCAAATATGACTATTGGATTAGAACCTTTTTGCATAGTTGTTTTTGTTCAACATAACCCTTCAACAACTATAAATGTATAAAATCTTTATTGAAGTATGTTATTTTTCAGTAGATTTTATATTTTCATATGAGGTAATTTAATGCCTTCTTTGTTCTGTTTTTAGACTATTTCCAGTATGTTCTCCAGCAACTAAAAATATGAAAATACAACAGTAAACATGAGAAAGCAAGTCCAGCCAAAGAAAACTTCTGTTCAGTCTTTGGAACTTTTGTTCTAAACCTGAATTTATCCAAACCGTTTAACTTACTGAATCCTACATCAATGAAGTACCATGTAAGACTGTCTTGAAGTTCAGGAAGAGGGACCAAGATGGCACAAATCCACAGTTATTTTAAGATCTTTTCAGATAAAACTTTGGCAGAACAAAAGAAGCAACGAAGTGTCTCATTCACGCAAATCAAAAGCTTACAATATTACACATATATAGCCCTTTTCTAACCAAGCTTGGTGAGAACATCGTTCAATGTAGACACAGTTTCAGCATAGTATTTTTCTGCCTCGGGGGTGCTCTTAATCTTTGCTGCATGATCAAGCTGACAAAGAGAAAAAACGCATAAGATTTTGCCAAAAAGGTTGGAAGTAGTAAAGACAAAGTATGGAGTTTGGAACTCACATTGCTGAGGGTGTCGAAGAGCTTTCCAGTGAGGTCTTTGAGGGATTTCTTCTCCTCTTTAGGCTTTGCAGAAATAACGGTGTTGAGGTCATAACGGAGTAATTCTGCCCTTAGACGAAGGTCGTTTTGCACATAAGGCCAGGCCTTCTTGTCAATCAGTGACTTCACATTGATAATATCTTTGGCAGACTCCTTTGCCCTAGCGGCAGCCTCAGCCGGTGTCAGCGGCTGAATGAAAAATCGATTCTTTAGAGGCAAATCGAGGTCTCTTGGCTGATCTGAGTTCAAAGTTCCAGCTGCAGACCAACATATTTCTCAAGAAGAAAATTAGTAGTCAAATGTTGAAATCCTGAAATTATGAAGACCTCATTCTTCTATATATGCTGAAATATTTAGAGTTCATTGACAAAAATTAACTTATGGGTTAGCCATTCAGGAACATATTATACACGGTACATATACCCTTGATACCTTACATTTAGCCATATCTAAGCAATTTGAAAATTCTCATTACTTTGGGGACTAACGAGAGAATATAGGAAAAGATTATCCAACCCTTATTACTCAAAAATAATTTTCTATACTTCAAGATCCAGGCATCTTTGCATCGGTCGATCAGATTCCAAGTTAAACCTAATTTTCAACGATTAATTGAAGGAACGCCATCCCAAGACGTCATCGAAGCTTGAAAGGACTGGTCCATTTTAATATCCCATACAAAAACCCCAACTCACATAAATTTAAAACATACTTTTTATTCGATTTGTCAAACTATTGTCCTAAATTTTCAACCTAGTGCTTAAACTTTGAAGGGTTTTCATTGAAAATCTCCTCGTGACCGTTATCTCATCTTGTTTTCAAGTTACAATCAATAATATATAATTAGATTCATTTTTGATTAGATCTATTAGATAATCCCGGATCAAGGAACTAATGCTTTTGAATTAATACTGGTATACATCAGTAAGCCAACAGCAGTCAACAATTAATAACTATCAATTATAGGCAAACTAATTACTATGAAATTAGATCTATTCACCACGTCTATCAAGAGAATCAACCCTACATATGTTATATTTTCACATATTCCTCTGTTCCTAAAACCTTGCATTCTTATTTTAACTGAATCCTTCAACTCAGACTTGTTTTTATGTGATCCTGACATTAACTTATTGACAAAATAATTTGAGCAATTTAGTCACAAGATGAAACCTTTAGGAAATAATTAAATAGAAACAGTAATACTTACGCAGTCCGCCGGAGGGTGGGGGTGGTGGTCCAACCTTGATCGGCTTGGCTTCAGCGAGAACGGCTTGAACAAATGACCCTGAGGCAATTCCTGCTGCGACAAGCCCCAACATTGCGCGGCGGCCAGTCTCAACCTCAGCTGGGGTCTGCTGCTGGGCTCGAACGGTGAAACCTGGTCTGGCCAAGGGAATTCTGCTGTTGTAAGCCGTGCTCAAGCGGCTTGAGCCACTGAACTGGTGGCTGCCTTCCAGGACGGCCTGAGAAGAGCCACGGAAGCCAGCGATTGGAGCCATAGCTTGAGCCATTTCTGGACTTGTGCTCTGGGATTTTCTTCTGGGTTACAGAATTTCTCGGACAGATGCAGTCTGCGGCTGGGAAATAAGTTGATGTTGCATATTGTTTATGTGATGTAGAAATACTGCCTTATCTGAGTTGGATATGCTCCCAGCCAATAAGTGTTTGCGATATTGCCAAGTAGGATTAGGTTCTCTTCGGGCAGTGGACATTTGTTAACATATATGGGGTAAGGATTTTTTTTTTCTACGGGCTTTCCACAGCCCAGCAGGATCGTATTATTCGGACTAATTTAGATCATTAATTATATAAAATAAAATTAAAATCATAAAATGAGTACGAAATAATTTCAAAGATAAATTTAACCCTATTACATTATTGGATTGGAATGTGTCAGATTGCTCTCAAATGGTAATATCTTTGTAATGATCACAAATTTATTATTTAAAAATATAAAATATATATATATGTTAGTTTTTTTTTATATATAAAAATACAAGGTGTTGCTATTTGAAGTGGCGGCACCTTATTTGCATTGAGAAGTTATTACTTAGAAGTGAAATATATATTATTTATACATGCATAAATACATTACTAAAAAATAAATTTATTTATATTATATACATTATATATATAATGTGAACAAGAGTCTGAGGTGAAATGATGGGGGGTGGGGTTTGTCTGTCACTCTTGAAGGTGTTGCCAGAGATATCATATCTATACTTGCTTTCTTTCTTTCTTTCTTTCTTTTTTTTTAATGTTATTTTATGTTGTTTATATTTAATTAATTTTTGAAAAATTTGGAATTTAGCCCAAATTTAAAAAAAAGTATATTTTTAGTTTTATAATTTCAAATTTTTACAATTAATTTTTGAAAATTCAAAAATAGATGTTAACAATAAAATGAATTTTAAAAATTTAAAATTTAAATTCATAATTTCTTGTAACTTTCTAATGATAACTTTATAAATGAAGACCTAATTTAAATAAAAATTTTCAAATAAAATATCCATATAGTAAATTACAACTCTTTTTATAAGCTATGCAAATAAAAAATATTTACATAATTTTTTTTTATGTAATATTGAAATATTTAATACAACTACTTGTACAATTTGAGTATTCTCAAATTAAAATTTGCATATAATATTAATGAGGTTGAAAGTCATATTTAGTAAATAAGGTAGTGTTTGATGATTCGACCAGTAAGGTCGAATGATCCAACAATGATATTATTCTTTGGCTGAGATCTGTAATCAATAGCAAACATTAAATTAGTTGAGGTGCCATTGGCTAAAACACTCCAACGCTCAAGTTAGTTCTAGTTGAAATGAGGTAATCGAATAGAAGATTAAGAGCGTATAGTGTATGGTATTTCTTGGAGAGTGGCTGGCAGTGAGATATTTATAGTCTTCTCCTGTGGGTGATAGGTCTAAGATGTCCTTATCAAGTGTAGATGGCTAATATCCTTGCTTGAAGATTGTTGGTCATTTTTAATCCCAATAGTATTTTAGGTGGCATAATCTCCTGCTTTCTAAGGTGAATAGTACTCTAGGGGTGCACCTCCGTACCAGAGTTGGTGGTAGAGATTGTATTGGGATGGCATGCACCATTAATACAGAGGCACACTACCTATCAGAGCATTAAATGCGGCAAGGATATAAGTCAGCACCGGAGTGAGTACTTTGGTTGACAATCATCGACCAAACAAGGCGATCGACCAAAGGGATGGTTGAATGGATAAAGTGACTTGAAGCCTCCCATTAGATGTGGTCGAGGACAATCCACTCGACTGAGCGGTTGTGGTCCAGTGACCTAGCCCAGCTAGGTCTAGAAGCGCTATTAGGCTATCATGTTAAGTAGGTCTGGAAGCCTTTCTGGAGTTAATAACTTATTGGATTGTGCTTGTTAGGCTATTACATATCATAAGTCCCCCTCACTCGCAGTCATGATCGAGCTTGTCGACGAAAAGGAGCAGGGAAATAGATAACTGAATGACGATTATAATGGTTATGTGTATTCAACCAAGGTTTTGAACTCTCAATCGGAATTTTTGAATACTTGACCAGGGTTTTTAATGGTTTTGCACATTTAATGCATCAATTGCATTGTGGTATATGAAGTACCAAAGGGTGGTAGTGTAATTATTACTGCAGCTTGGGTTTCCACGTCCAAATGCATATAAATAAGCTGGGTAGAAACCTTCTTTTTTCACTTTTGTTGAATCTAGTTAGGTTGAGTTCTTGCCTTCAGAGTTCTTTAAATCCTTTATGTACCATTGTAAGTTCTTCTGCAAGCTTGTGCTTTCCTTTATTTTTTTTGTAAAGATGTCACGTGCGTCAGATAGCAAGGACACTAGGTCTAAAGGTGTATAGTTTCAGGGGGAGTTTGGGGGGGGGAGTGCATCTGAGAGTGGGTCTGAGAGTAACTCTAATAGCTCATCGAATGGTAGCTC
>JACGDI010005818.1:218013-241481 GCA_014898725.1 Jacaranda copaia
GATTGTATGGGTGAATAGTTGACAACCATATTAGTTATCAAGAAAATCCAATGATTTTGTTGTCCATTCTTAAGAGATACACATAGTCTTGTTGAAGTGTGTTTAGTAGTTTACTTTAATAATTGTACTTTCATTATGGTCGATTTTCATTATTTTATGATCGACTATTGGGTCAATTGTATAATTTAAGCTAAAAAGCCTTAAATTGGTAGCATGTAGATGCTTTGAGTTGATTGTGTGGTCGACTTGAACTTGGGTTTGGAGCCTTAAGTTGGCAATTAGAAGTTGCTTTCAAGTCGATTACGAGGTCGATTTGAAATTTAATTGGGCAGTGTGAAGCTGCTTTTTCATTGATTGTGGGGTTAACTTAAGACTTGGAGTGACAACATAAAGCTACTTTTATGTCAACTCCAAGGTCAACTTGAAATTTTGGAGTGGCAATGTAAGATTATTTTTTTGTCGACTACAGGATCGACTATAAGCTTTTATGTGGCAACATAGGGCTATTTTTTCATCGATTACAGGATTGACTAAAAGCTTTTGTGTGGCAGCATGAAGCCTCTTTTGTTGACTATGGAGTCAACTTGAAACTTGGAATGGTTCGAGGTAGATGCAGCTACAACAATATAAACAAATGGTAGTAGTGTTGCTGGAACTTTATTTATATCACAGAATACGAGGATGATTATAATGTACTTTCATATGTAGAATTTCTTCAAGTTAATGGCGTTCCATAGGCAAGGGAGATTATCCCCATCCATATTAGCAAGTCAGTAAGCATTATGCTTTGATACCTTCACCACGGTATAGGGTCCCTCCCATTTTGGGTCGAGTTTCCTAATATTCTTGGACACCTTCACCTTCTTTAAAATAAGGTCTCTAACCTTAAAATGGCATAGCTTAACCTTTTTGTTATAATTCTCCATCATTTTTGATCTGTAATGCTACATTATGTTGTAAGCTTCTTGCCTTTGCTCATCAATAGTTTCAAGGTCGAGCTTCCTTTCTGATGTGTTCCTAAAAGGGTGAAAGTGAATGACTCGAGCTGTATGTTATATGAGTTCTGAGAGGATAACTGCCTCGAACCCATAGATCAAACTATAAGGATTATGACCTGTGGCTGTATGGGGAGTTGTCCTATATGCCCATAACACTTCTGGGAGGTCGTTTTCCCAATTCGATTCAATATCTTGTATCCTGGCTTTCAAATAGTTGAGGATTGTTCTACTTGTCATCTCTGTCTGGTCGTTCGATTGAGGGTTACCCACTAAAGTAAAATATTGGGTGACTCCTAAGGTCTCGCACCAACTTTTAGTACCCCAGCTCCGGAACTAGGTCCCGTTGTCTGAAATGAGGATCTTAGGTAGGCTAAAACGATAGATGGTGTTTTATTAGATGAAACTTTTGATGGTTGCATTAGTTATCTTTGGGACAACCTTAGCTTCAACCTATTTGGTAAAATACTCGACTACCATAATTATGAACTTTTGCTGACCTATTGACTTTGGCAGTGAGCCTAAAATGTCAATCCCTCACTGGTCGAATGGCTAAGAGATTTGTACATTAACCATGGGTGCGGTGAGTTGATGAGGAAGGTTTGAGTTGACTTGGCATGATAGGCATTTTGGAGCAAAATCAACAGCGTCCTTCATTAATGTTGGCCAGAAATATCCATACCTGATGATTTTATGCGCGAGGGATCTTTCCCTAGAATGGTTCCCGCACAAACCTGCATGGATATATTACAATACTTTAGTAGCTTGGTCGAGATCTAAGTACCTCAGGGATAGTCCAAAGATTGACCTCTTATAAAGTTGGCCATACTTGTTGAGTGCGAACTTGGTAGCTTGTCCTCGAAGGCGACAAGCCTCATTTTATCTTTGGGGATTGTGCCCTAATTCAAGTAGAGTTTTATCGGATCTTGCAATGAAGAGACTATTTCCTTAATGCTCGCTACTAGGTTTTCCTCGAGTAGGCCGATTGACGGCCTATCAATGACCAAAAAAGTTATCATCCTATCTCTTGTGCCTTTGATCAAGTTAGAAAATTTGGAAAGGACATCCGCACACTTATTCTCAGATCGGGGTACCTGACTGAAGGTGAACTTTTGAATAATTGCTACAATTTTCTAATCTCGGCCAAGTACCAGCTTATTATTGAATCCTTGGCCTCAAAATTTTCCTTGACTTATTTTGTTACCACCTTGGAGTCTGTGATCATAGCCAGGTGCTCGACACCTCGATTAAGTGCCATCTTTATCCTTGCGAGAAGGACCTCATATTCTGTCTCATTATTAGTAACTGCATAGTTGAGTTTAATCACAAAATCATACTCCTCCACTGCTAGAGAATAGAGAGCCACTCTTAGTCCCTCTTCTGATGTGGTCGAAAATCCATCAATGTGTAAAGTCCAAGTGAAAAGAGTTTTGCTACTTTTCTCAAGCAAGTCGGCACGTTTGGTGATGAAGTCTGCCAAGACTTGCTCTTTGATGGCTATTTCAGGCTTGAAGGTAATATCAAATTCTCTTAGTTTGATAGCCTATGTGGTTAACCTCCTGAGGTGTCTGACTTCGACAATACCTGCTTCAACGGTTGGTTGGTCAGCATTATTATGGTATAAAATTGAAAATATGGACGCAGCTTTCGAGCCTTGGTGACTAGGGTTAATACAAATTTCTTGGTCTCCAAATAGTTATGCTCTGATCCTTAAAGTAACTTACTACAATAGTAAATTAGTCAGAAGCTTTCATCTCTAGTCGAGACCAAGTTTGAGCTGATCAATGCCTCTAAAACAGCCAAGTATATATGAAATACTTCTCCAAGCTCGAATTTTGCAAGCATAAGGGATAAAGACAAATACTGTTTTAACTCAATCAGTGTCTGATCACATTATTCATTCTATTAAAAATCCAACTTTTTGGCATTTTTAAGAATTTTGAAGAAAGGTAGGCTCTTGTTTGCCAATCGAGCAATGAATCTCCTGAGGGCAATAATCCTCCTGACTAGCCGCTGTACATCTTTGACTATTTGAGGTGGGGCAGTGTCCAAAATGGCCTGAATCTTTTGTAAATTGGCCTTAATGCCCCCCGTTGACTGACCATATAACCCAAAAATTTATCTCCTCAAACTTCAAACGTACACTTATTTAGATTTAGCTTTATACTAAATGCTCTCAATATTGTAAAAGTGTGATTGAGGTCGAGCAAATGGTCTTAGGTCTTTTTCATCTTTACAATCATGTTGTTGACATATACCTCTATAAACTTGCCTATTTTGTTCTTGAACATGAAATTGACCAGCCTTTGGTAGGTTGCTTCAGCATTTTTAAGTCCAAAAGACATGTCCAAAAAGTAATAAACTCAATTAGGTACCACAAAAGAAGTTTTATTCCTATCTTCGAGGGCCATGAATATTTTGTGATATCCTTAGAATGCATCCATCATACTCAATAACTCACAACCAGTCGTGAAATCTACTAATAAATCTATTTAAGGTAGGGGATAAGGATCCTTAGGAAAAGCTTATTCAAATATATTAATCATTACACATACGTCATTGTCCCTCATTATTTGGGATGAGTACAACATTACAAAGTTAAGATGAATATTGAATTTCTACAATATAACCTACATCTATGAGTTTCCTGACTTTCTCTTCAATGATCTGGGCCCCTTGACATTAAATGTCCTCGTCTTTTGCTTGATCGGCTTATATGAGGGGTCGATATTGAGACGGTGTACGATTACATTAGGGTTGATTCCCTAGATGTTAGATGCCTTTCAGGCAAAGATGTTGATATTTCTCCTCAGGAAATCGACCATAAAATACTCTAAGTAGGGGCCCATATCTATGCCGATCTGAGTTATTTTGTCGGGGTTCCCTTGTTCCAGCTTAACTATTTTAAACTCCCTGATGAGCTCCACTCGAGTGTTCTCTAATTTTCTCTTCTTGAGGGCTTGGACCTCCTCGGGTTCCGCTACGGGGGTATCTCCCAAGGTCTTCAATTGCAGTCGAGCTTTTTGCTCACTCGACTTGACCAAAATATTTTAACACTACCAAGCTTCCTTGATGTTACACAGCAGTTCACCTGTGCCAATTGAGGTCAGGAATTTGATCTTCATATGATAGGTAGACATGATGACACGAAAGTCATTGAGAGTTGGTCAACCAATTATGATATTATAAACGAATGGGGTATCTACCACCAGATGGTTTATCATCAAAGCCCTTCTTTAGGGTACTTTTCCAAATGACGTTGAGAGATTGATGCACCTTTTTGGAATAATTTTTAACCCCTAAACCCGACCAAAGGGGTACGCATAGGTTCAAACTTCAGCTACCCTAAGTTCATCCTTTTGAAAATGGTGAGGAAGATGATGTTAGTTGAGCTGCTGTTATCGACTAGAACCTTTCTCATTTCAAAGTTGGCAATCTTAACGAAGACTACTATAGGACAATCAATTTTATAATTGATATTCTTCCCTTTGAAGTGGGCTAGGTCATTGTCAGTGAAAGAAATAGGCTTTATGCTCATCGATAAATGGAACGTTATTTCGATCGGTGAGGCTTTAGTCAACTTTAGCCTCCTCTAAGTCTGTCTTCTTGCTAATTTTGCATCTCCTAGTGGGACCTCCCACAATCACATCAATTATACCTCGATTAGGCGAGCAGTCTTTTTGGTTGGATTTTTTTCCTTTATCTTCTCTTCTTGGGCTGATCGACATTTTTCTACGGAGAGTCTGGTCGGTTTTGCTTCCTTCAGCCTGTGTCTCAATGGCCACATATTTTTTGAGATGGCCTTATCTAATAAGCCTCTCAATTTTATCCTAGAGATTGAAGCATTCGTTTGTGTCATGCCCCTTTTGTTTATGAAAATGGCAATACTTCTTTGATTTTTTCATCGCTTCAGTCTCTGTTAGCTTTCTTAATTTCTTAAGGAGATTGTCATGCTGAATGGCAAACATGTCCTCTCTCCTCGGGATATTCAATAGAGTGTAGTCGTGGAAGCGCTTTATTGGAGATTGACCTCTCTCCCTGCGTTTCTGGTCGTTTCTCTTCTTATTTTTCTTTTTATCGATCTCAAAGTTTCTAAACTCTAGCTTGTTTATCTCCTCTTGGATCATATATCTCTGTCATGTCGAGCAACTCCTCCATCGACCTCAAGTGCTCTCGTACTAAAGCATTGGCACATTCTTTGTGTCTAAGTCCTAAGAACAACACATCAATCAGGAACTCAATCTTGGGATTATCTATCTTTAGGACCTCCATGTTGAACCTCGTAAAGAAGTCATGGAGGGACTCCCTCTTATTTTACTTAATAGTATGGAGATAAGTATGGGTGAGTTTTGTCTTTCGCCGACTAGCGAACTAGTGGAGAAATTTATCACAAAATTGATCGTAGGAGTATATTGATGAGGGCTCCAACTTAACAAACCAATCAAGCACTATGCCTTAGAATATGGCTACTAGTATCTTTGCATAGATGTACTTGTTGTGCTTGTGTAGTTACATCATATGTTCGCACTGCATCAAGTGCTCGTTGGGATTTATTGAGTCATCATACCTCAAAAGTTCAATTGGGACCTTGGGGTTGACGGCAATACGCTCATCGATAATCTCCTAGATAAAAGGAAAGCCTCTCTCTTGATGAGACCTTTGGGGGCCCTCTGGGTTGGGCACCCTTTCAGTATTTCACTTGGTAGGAAACTTCTTCCCACTTCTCCCGATCAGCTTTAGTGATGTTTTGGTCAAAATAAGATCTTGTATGCTTGGCCTTATCTTGCTATAGGGCTCAAATAGGTTGGGCCGCGTGATCTATGGATTTATCTACTTCATATCTGGAACGTTCAACTCTATCTTGCTATGGGTCTTGATTAGGTCGAATGTGGTGGTCTACGGAGTCAGCAATTTTCTCTATTAGCCCCGAACGCCCCTTTTCTCCTTTGGGGCATCTGAGGCTAGCTTCTCGTCTAGTTGGTGGTTACCTGGACTCCAAAAAACTATGATTGTCTTGGGGGGACCTTTTTTCTGGTGGAGGCAGTTGTGGATTTATATTGCCAGTTGGGACTGACATAGTGGTGTGCCTGTTCAATGCTGCAGAGAGTTGAGCAAAGATTTAGGCAAAGATTTGTTCACTTATAAGTTGCATCAGCTGAGGCATGGTCAGCATTACGACTCACTCTTGCAGGGCATTTGGGCTTAGAGCATACAAACTTTGCTAAGGTGGAGGGAGAGGTGGAGATGCTGACTTTCTGTTATCCTCCTTCTCAGATGCAGCTCTTCTAGTGTTCACTATTTTTTCAGTTTCAATCTCAAGGATTTCCCATAGACGGCACCAAAAATGATGAGGTTGAAAGTCATATTTAGTGAATAGGATAGTGTTTGGGCTGATTCGACCAATGAGGTCGAATGATTCAACAATGATATTTTTCTTAGACTAAGATTTGCAACTAATAGCAAACATTAAACTAGCCGAGGTGTCCCTAATTAAGGCACTCAGACGCTAAAGTTAATTCTGGTCAAAATGAGGTAATCAAGTAGAAGATTAAGGGCATATCGTGTATATGATATTACTTGGAGGGTGACTGGTAGTGAGGTATTTATAGTCTTATCCTGATGGGTGATATGTCTAATATGCCCTTATCGAGTGTAGAGGGCTATTATCTTTACTTGGGGGTTGTTGGTCATTTTCAATTTTGGTATTATTACAGGTGGCATCATCTTCTACTTTCTAAGGTGAATAGTACTCTGGGGGTGGGCCTTCCTGCCAGAGTTGGTGGTAGAGACTGTACTGGGATGACATGCGCTATTAATATGGAGACACGCTACTTGTTAGAGCATTGAATGCGATAAGGATATATGTCAGCGCCAGAGTGAGTACTCTGGTTGACAATCATCGACCAGACAAGGTGATCAACTAGAGGGATGGTTGAATGGATAAAGTGGCTTGAAGCCTCTCGTTAGGTATGGTCGAGAACAATCTGCTCCACCAAGCAGTTGTGGTCAAGTGACCCGATCCAGTTGGGTCTAGAAGCACCATTGGGCTATGCATGTTAAGTGAGCCTGGAAGCCTTTTTGAAGTAAATAGCTTGTTGGGATAGGCCTGTTGGATTATCCCATATCAAATATGTTTAAAGTAAATAATTAAATATGATATATATTAATTTAAAACTAAGTATATGTACTTAAAAAAAGGTGTCGCTATTTGGGATAGCAACACCTTAATTCTTAATAATATATATACATATAAAAATCATGTACATTGTATGTATACATGTATATATTATATCTTCTATCTTGTCTGACTCTATTTGATTGTTAGATTTACAATGACTCTAAATTGGCTAGATGAAATGTTTATTGCTTGATGTTTGAAGGAGGACAATATAATCATTATATATATATATATATATATATTTATGCATTCTTAATATCATGAAAACTATCATACCAAATAATAAATGACAAATTTTATTGATTGAGATTCATCTGACAGGTATGTTCCTATCAGATCATAGACAGCCCCATTTTTCTAGCAAATTTGTCTGCTCCTTTCTAGAAATTTCTATTCATAATTGCCGTTGGAAAGGGCCGCAATCCCATGGGAAATCAATTTAAACCCACAAGTAATGCGTGATGGGTTCGCCGATTATCTTCTTAGGAGCGTAGGGCGCATAGTTGGGTAGTATTACTTGATTCAACTTGAATCATACAACTATCAAGATAGTGGTCTAATTGATATGATCTTTAACTTTTTACAAGAAAATTATAGATTTAAATTCAATTGAAATAATTATTTGTAAAATCAATTGTTTTTGCAATTGGGAACCTTTGGTCTAAATATTATTTTGATGAGACAGTGGTAAAGAGTTCATTTTTTAGGCCGTAGTCAAGCCCAAATCAAAAATTCTATAATGATCAAAAACTCCTCATCTTTGAGCTATAATTATGACCTAAATTAGACATTCTACATGTGAGAGACTATTATGATTATGCTCATGGGAATTGCTCCTATACTAATTGTCCTCCCCTTACCTTTTTTCTAGTAAAAAGAAAAAATGTTAGCTATACAAATATGTTGTATCCCTCTCGTGACTTGAATTATCCACGTATGCACTACATGACTTAATGCCAAACCCTTTAGGCAACTTAGGTCTTTATTTCAATACATGTTTATCTCTTAACATATATTAAAATAAAAGATTTAAAATATCCTCAATGTGCATAATTGTAAATTTCAAAATAATAATAATTATTTATTATATAATAGCATTTGCATAAAATTAATTGTGTAAATAACACTAACTCTTTGGAATTTAGAATTTCGTAATCTCTTAATTATAATTTACTGAGCTTGGAATAGTTGCAACAAACATAGAGCTTCTTAGAAATTGAAACTCATACGAGAGATATTTCGACGTTTTTATTTCTTGTTTATTTAAGATTTTGTGAAAGAATACTTCGAAATACACGTAGTTATGAAGGTGCACCCGGGTTGTTCAAACCCTTGTAGTTATGGCCAAGCAATATCCCTCTGAAATTTGTAAATCTTGTACAATATGATAGTTGAAACCCATAAAGCAAAGCCTGAAACCCATTATTCTTTGGGTCGAGGACAGACAAATCAGCCCATTCCATGGGTCTTTCGGCCCAAGGTTGGCATGACAAACTAGTCATGTTATTGCCCCAAAATCATGTGGTACAAGAATATTGTCCCGATGCATGTGGTAAGAACAAACAAGTGTTATGATCCCAAAATCATACAAAATTTAAGGAGAAATTTAACAAGGTTTCTTGAATCCCATGCTCTTCCCACTTTTGTAATCCCTCCAGACATCCAAAGCTCCAAAACTAGTCATCAGGACAGTACTCAAAGCCATCACAGTTCCAACTGAGAACACAATTAGAGAAGCCCTCCCGTGTTTCATTATTGCTCTTTGTATTAACATCAAACCAACTAGCGAGGCAATAAAACAAACGGCTGCAAATGTTAGGGCACCATATACGTAGTCCATGCCCAAAAGTAAGTATTGAATTGCAGACATGGTTGACGAGAATAATAACATGAAGGAACAGGTTGCTGCAGTCACCTACGTACAATGAGACAATTGGGACCAAAATAATCAGCAGATATATCTGGTTTTACTTTAACTATAGAAACTAAGTAGTTAGGAAAATTGCATTTTTTGTCTTTTAAGTTGCCCACTTTGCTACTTTAATTATGAATGTATCAAAAAATTATCACTTTTAATTCGATTTTCATTGAAGCTCCAAGAATTGGCCTGAAATTAGCTCAGCTAGCATGCGGGAGTGGGTCCAGTTTAGTGATTTTTGTGATGCTAGCATGCCAGTTCAGCTTTTTGACTAATTTTTGAAGTTTTGGTCAAAACTGGACTAAAGGTGATAAATTTTGAATAAATTAAAGCATGAAAAATGCGACTTTCCCAAAAGTAGTTGAAGCAGAACTTTTTTCTTTTTTTTAACTTACTTCTGGTTCTATTCCTATTTGGAGAAGAAGCGGGCTTATAAGCATACCGCCTCCAATTCCAAAAACTCCTCCCAGAACCCCGGCAAATAGCGCAAATATAGGGAAAACGAGCTTGTCAGCTGACCAGCTTCTGGTTTCACTTCCATTAATTTCCTAATTATATCAAGAAGAAACCATTAGCATTGGAAAATTAAGAAAGATATACACATAAGCATTTTTTGTGCTCCAAGCAGCGATTCAAATATAAATGTCTGTTAAGCACCTGTTGAGTTGCAGCAGTGTTCTTAGGACTCTTTCTACCATGCAGGATCCATATGGTGAAGAGAATTGCTGCCGGGATTTGAATCGACGAGATTACCCAGTATCCCATTCCACAGGCCTCTATATGGACAATTCCCTACAAATTTTAATGTTATGTGCACATTTACAGAAAAGAAAACAAGTATAATTTAGAGTATTCAATCTTTTTGAGATGCTTCTTGGAGAAACTATAATTGACAATTTTTCGATATTAAACTGCTCTCATAAATCTTATTCTTGCAGATATAATTCCTATTATTGCTTCCTTCTGGATTGTTCTTTTTCACTCTTTTTCTTTAGACACACATATATCCACATCTCTCTTTAAGAATCTGTACTTGTGAATGTGAGATGTACACATTGCATTCTTTATTTTTCTGCTTTTTTCAACTTTTCCATGAAAAGAAGTAAAGAACCATAAAAACAGGGCCACGAGATTCTGTGGGCCTGAATGTGAGAGCAAACCCTTAGGTCTCATTAGCCATTTACTGCAGCCATTGGCATGCCCATAATAAGTTCTTGCATCATTTATATTGATTGATTTATTGATAATTTGAAAACATTCATAGAACCATCCACAAGTTCAATTCTTTCTGTCATTATTCAACAAATTATCGACTCGGAAAAGCGGTGTGTGTGTGTGTGTATTGGTTGTTTATAGAGGTAAGGTGACTCTTACATTCTATCTTTTTCTGTCTTGGATGAGATCGGAGAACCATCAATGCTATTTTTATGTGATGTCATCTCTTCATTATAGTTAATCCAAGTCTCTCTTAGTTCACTGTACTGAGGTTTCACTAACCAACAAAAATAAGTGTGCTAATTATTTATCAAGAGCAACATTGTTGAAAATAAACAAAGAAAGTTCTATCCATTGATTTTATCCTTTGTTCTTCCAAACTATGATTTACATATATATTGGCTCGTCAAACGATATAGCTGTAGTAAATAAAGTTTTAATCAATTAATTTGTGTTTTAGTATATGCATTTTATCTACAATTAAATATTTTATTTTATCTACAATTAAATATTTTCATAAGAAAATATTTAACTATGACACAGAATAAAAGATAATTTAATTAGACCTGCTCATTGAATTATTTTCCGAGTTCTTAATCTCTTCATGATTTTGATATAATGAATGATATAATTAATTATTTTGATTTGTTTTAAGTATATATAGCTGCAAATATGGCAATCAAGAGCATAACATAATTACATTAAAGCCCTATAAAATCTTTTCAATTCCTGAAGAACTATACTCTGATGATTCTTGAATATATGACAAGCTAGAGATAAAAAAATTAATATCGCGGAAAAGGAAGTAAATATAAAAATCAAATAGATTCACAAGAAGATAAGACTACAGCCTTACCTGTCCGTAGCGGTTTCCTCTTAGAAGATACAAAACCAAGAAGGAAAACCAGATCAGAACCAGCATCCCAAGCTTCATCCATGGAAGTTCCAATTTATCTTCACCCACTTCATTACTCAACAGGGGTTGTTCAATATTACCACAAGCCTCCAATTTCAAGAACCCATTTCTCCTCAGCCCTTCTGATTCCGATCTCCAAAACAGAGCCCCCGATTTGCAGGTTTTGAATGTACAAAAAGCAAGAAAAACAGCAAAAAACATCGTAATTAGCCCCTCGGGAAGCATTAAATTGCAGATCACCCCAAAACTCACTCCCAACAGCATGCATGGCTCAGATAGCAGCGCTATATCGTAATCAATCAGCGGCTCAGCCCCGCGTCTCGCCAACATTTGGAAAGCCACATTCGCCATTGACCCTCCCGTGACCATAAAAGCCGAATAGCTGGACGCTATTTTGAGGTCCAACCCGGCGACAATAGTGAGAATGGGTATAAATAACCCTCCGCCGCCAATTCCGCCAGCACTGGAAATTGCCGCGGCCATAGACGACAGAATTCCAGCTAGCAGAAACTGAAAGGTGGGCTTCAGGTCTGTATCCAGGAATTGAGTTGTATTCAGAGTTCGATGAAAAATGGGAACTTCGGAGACAGGCCAGGATGGTTTTGCATGGGAAACATCGAAGGTGGTCCAGAAGATGAGAAGAAAGAGATATTTGAGGAATTTATGCTTCATTTTTCCTTTTTTCTTTTCTTTTTCTTTTCTTTTTCTTCTATTTTTTTGGCACAGAGGAAGAAGTTGTGGGAGAGTGGACATTGACGAGGCCTTATATCAGTGATCAGGCAGAAAGGTGGGAGACATTGCATGGCATTTTCTGAAAAATTAGGTCAGCCAAATTTCATTCATTAACTAGGCGACGCGTGCATTTTATATTTCCCATATTGTTCTTTCTTTAAAAATATTGAACGTGGGGAATGATAAAATGAAAGCAAAGGTCTTATTTACAATTAAATCCGCTGAGGTAATATTCTTTGACCTAGTTGGACTGCTTAAATATCTCTAAAAGAAATCCGACCAAACATTATCCTGATTTGGCTTAGTATTTTTCAGTTAAAATATTAAAGAGTTTCAGATATACTAACACTGCATCGGGAACCTGCAGGAACGGAGAACCTTTCCCCCTTTCCACCTTAGAGGGAAGCATCGGCGCAAATAAGATCGAATTTCAAATACACTTTAATCCAAGTAGCATGAGACATGAAAATTCCTATCTCAAATAATAAAATCTTCCAACATCAATAATAAATTTGCACGTAGCGTCTCTATGTCGAATTAATTTTGCCAAAAATAGCCATATCAATCAAGAATTGATCATTCTTATTAACTCGGGCGGCTTTTGAATTTTTCGATGATTGTTGTTTTGATTTAAAATTATCTTTTAATTAAAATTTTAAACTGTCACCTCCACTAATTAAAGTTTTAAAATGTTTAATGACCCTTTTCACAAGATAAATTTGACAGTTTTGTTTTGGTAAACAGTTAACTAAAATAATTGAAGGTAGCATTATTTTAACAAAAATCTAGACACTAAGTCTGCAATCATGATTTATAGACTCATAATGGAGAGCAAATATCCAAATAGATACTTCAATTCCATAAATTTTAATTACACAAGTCCAAATAAATATTCTTAAGTAGTCCTTCGTGGCCACATGGGACATCATGGTGAAAACTTATCCAGGATCAATTGTTTTCTCCCTGACTCAGCATATTCTCTATTTTAAGACCACTGTCTTCTTTTGTCATTCCACGAAAATATTTCACAATATCTTTCATTGATGCCCTAAGATTTATCATACTTTCTCGTTCATCCGTCTCTATATTAATTTATATGATTGCAAATTGCAAGCTGCTAGACCCATACTTTGCTTATTCATCTCATATTATCGTCTGTCTTCACGTGCGCATCAGTTTGTGCAATTTGTTATTTTTTCTTTTTTTTTATTTATACAAATATACGCACATTAAGAGCTTGTTTGAGCTCGAACTCATAGTTTTTCACATTATGTAGGAGACTTATGCTATTAAGCCACATATCACTTGGCTATGTAATTTGTTATTTCTTTTCCTTTGTTTTAATTTACAATATGTTTTAGAAATTTGGGATTCGAATACTCAATTACTCTAGAACTGAGCAATGGGCCTGAATTTGGGTTTAGATATGTGTATGTGAATTTGCTATTTGAACGAACAATACTTTAAATTGGTAGGGCCTTCGATCATATTTAATTATTAATTTATTCACTAACACGTGATAACATTGGTTATGAAAATAATGATTACATGAATTTTTCTATTCTCATCATCAATAGGGGTTTATGATGATACTGGTCATGCCCAACATTAAGAAATTGAGGAAAATAAAGTTTGAGTATATGATCCTGTCTCTCTCATCCACTATTTGAGGTTTTTTTTTTCTTTTTTTAAGAATAAAATTTTTGATCATCAAATATGTATCAATAGAATAATGTCTTGAAGCTATTACTATCCTTCATATAAATGACGGCAACTTTACCTCAATCTTCATTTGAAATGTCTTTATTAAAGATAAAATTTTCCATCACATTTTTGTCAATGAACAATACCTTAGAATAGTTGGACCCTCCATATCTGCAACAGTTCTGATCATCATCACATCATATATTTATGTCGTATATTTACATCATATATTAAGGGTTTTTTTAAAAGAAATTATTATAAAATAAAACGTTAATTAGAATTGTGGATTCAAATTATTCCACTCCTCCTGTCCCCCGATTTTTTTTTTCTGGAACTGTTCAAATTCCATGGAGAGAAGAATGTGAGGTAAAAATCGTATAAGGACAAACTAACGGCAATCAATGTAAAATACCTATCAGCATGTTGTAAATAAAAAAGTGATTAAACTAGTTGAATCTTTACTAATTAAAAAATGAAAAATGGATATTCATTTCTCTCTTTCACGTATCTTAGGGGTAAATTTGGAAGGTCTTGAATATTGAAATTGAACTCGTTGATATATTATAATAGACTAATAGTGGTCTTAAGCTACATGGACAAGTTTACTTTATATGTAATTGTGATATGGGAGATAGAGAGAATTTTGATTGGAGTTATTTTTTGGAAGATATTTTACATATGGGAAATGTTTTGTTCTTATCATTTAGATTGCAAGTTTGATCTTTTAGATTCTTTTGTTTTTAGATAAATATTAGATTTTAAATTTTTATTATCTTTTAGTAGTTAGGTATTATTTTATATTATTATTTAGAGAGTTAGGTGATATTTTATATTATCTTTAGTGAGTTAGGAGTTTTAGAGATAAACATGAATTAATCATATTCCTATCAGGATTCTTTAAGAGACATATAAATAGGCTTGCATATGTAATTTGTTAGACATGACTTGAGCAATAGAATTCCTTGATTTTCTCTATGCGAAAAAAATCTTTACTTTATTTTGAGGATTGTCGTGTACAGGTTTTTTTTTTAAATCAAGTTATTAGTGCAATAGCTTGTTTTTCTTTTTTATTCAAGTTATCCCCAAATGACGTCGATAGGTTGATAAATCCTTCTAGAATGATTTATGACCCCCCAAATCCCACCAAAAAAAGGGTACGCATAAGTTCGAACTTTAGTTGCCCCATGTTCATTCTTTTGAGTGTGGAGAAGAAGATGATGTTGGTTGAGCTGTTGTTATCGACTAGAACTTTCCTCACTTCAAAATTAGCAATCTCAACAGAGACTACCATAGGACAGTCAGCTTTTTGGTTTATATTCAATCCCTCGAGATGGGCCAAGTCACTATCCGTGATGGAAATGGGCTCTGCGCTCATCGATAGATGGAATGTTATTTTGACAAGCTCACCTTTGGTTGGCTCCAGCCTTCTCTGAGTCTGTCTTCTAGCTGATTTAAAGTCCCCCCAATGGGACCTCCCGCAATCATATCAATCACTCCTCGAATGGGTGGGCGATCTTCGTGGGCGAGTTTCTTTTGTTTGTCCTCTCTCCTTGGGCTAACCAACCTTTCTCTATGGGGAGTTCAATTGATTTTGCCCCTTTCGCCCTATGCATCCATAGCTACATATTTCTTGAGATGGCCCTGTCTGATGAACCTCTCAATCTCATCTTGGAGATTAAAGCATTCATCAGTGTTATGCCCCTTTTGTCTGTGAAAGTGGCAATACTTCTTTGATTTTTTGAGAAAATTGTCATGTTGAATGGCAAACAAGACCTCTCTCATCGAAATGTTCAATGGGGTGTAGTTGTGGAAGCATTTTATTGGATATCGACCTCTTTCTCTGTGTTTCTGGTTTTTTCTCTCCTTTTTCTTTTTGTTGGTCTCAGAGGATCTGAACTTAAGCTTGTTTATCTCCTTTTGGGTCATATACCTCTTCACCAGATTGAGTAGTTCCTCCATCAACCTTGGGCACTCACGCACTAATACATTAGCGCATTCTTTATGTTTGAGTACTAGGAACAACACATCGGTCAGGAACTCGATCCTGGGGTTGTCTATTATTAGGACCTTCATGTTGAATCTCATGAAGAAGTCACGAAAGGACTCCCCCTCATTCTGCTTGATGGTATAGAGGTGGGTGTGGAAAATTTTTGCCTTCTTTCGACTGGTGAATTGGTGCAAAAATTTGTTACAAAGCTAATCACAGGAGTATATCGATGAGGGTTTCAGCTTCACAAATTAATCGAGCGCAATGCCCTGGAAAGTGGTCACTAGCATCTTACCATGGATATACTTATTGTACTCGTGCAGCTGCATCATATGCTTGAACTGCTCAAATGCTCATTAGGGTCTGTTGAGTTATTGTATCATGCCAGTTCGATTTGGACCTTAGCATCGATAGCAATGCACTCGTCGATAATCTTCTGTATAAATGAGGAGCCTCTCTCTTGATGAGACCTTTGGGGGCCCTTAGGATTGGGTGCTCTCTCAGTGTTTCTCCTCGAGATCTCGTTGAAATGTCTGTTTAATTATTAAACTTGATGAGAGACTTCGTCTCACTCCTCTTGATTAGTTAGGTGGCATTTCGATCAGAATAAGGCCTTGCATGCTTGGCGTTTATCGCACTACGGATTATTCCATTTATTTGTGATGATTGCGTTTGGAATGTTTGATCCTATCGTGCTGCGGGGCTCGTTAGGTCAAATGTGATGGTCAACGAAGTCATCAATTTTCTTTATTAGCTCTGATTGCCCATTTTCTCCCTGGGGGCATTTGGGGCTAGCATCACATCTTGCTGGTGGCTACTTGGATTCTTGGCGACCTTGGCTATCCTAGAAGGACCTTTCTTTTAGTGGAGGAGGTTACGGTGTGGCACTGCTAACTAGGGCTGGCACAGTGGTGTGCCCGTTTAATGCGGTGGAAGTTGGGTAGAAATTTGAGTAGAATTTTGCTCATTTATCAACTGCATCAACTGGGGCATAGTCAATATTACAACTTGCTCCTAAGGGGCACTAGGGCCTGGTGCGTCTAAACCTTGCTGGGGCAGAGGGGGAGATGGAGATGTGAACCTCTTGTTATCCTCCATTTCAGATGCGGCTCTTCTTGTGTTCATCATTTTTTAGTTACAATCACATATGGTGCTAAAATGATGAGGTTGGAAGTCATATTTAGTGAAAAATGGTGGTGTTTGGGCTAATTCAACCAGAGAGGTCACATAATCCAACAATAATATTTCTCGAGGTTTAAGATTTGCAAAAAATAGCAAACGTCAAACTAGCTGAGGTGCCCCCAATTAAGGCACTTTGATGCTCAAGTTAGTTCTGATTGGAAATAAAGTAATCGAACAGAAGAGTAGGAGTATATAGTGTATTTGGCATTACCTGGAGTGTGGCTGGTAGTGAGGTATTTATAGCTTTCTCCTGGTGGATAATATGTCTAAAATGCCTTTCTCAAGTGTAGAGGGCTCTGGTTCTTGCTTGAGGATTATTGGTCATTTCCAATCACAATACTATTTCAGGTGGCAACATCTCTTGTTTTCCAAGGTGAACAATACTCTGGGTAGGTGCCTCATTGTCAAAGTTGGCGGCAGAGACTGTACCGAATGGCACGCGCCATTAATGTGGAGGCATGCTGCTTGTCAGAACATTAAATGCAATAAGGATATGAGTCAATGTTGAGGTGGGCACTCTGGTCGACAATCATCAAATAGACAAGGCGGTCAACTAGAGGAATGGTTGAATGGATGAAGTAGCATGAAACCTCTCATTAGGTGTGGTCGAGGACCATTCGCTCAACCATACAACTGCGGTTAAGTGATCCAATTTGGTTGGGCCCAGAAGTGATATTGGGCCATGCATGTTAAGTGGGCTTGGGGGGCCTTTTTTGAGGTCGATAGCTTGTTGGGCTGGGCCTATTGGGCTATCCCATATCATTTTTCTTTTTCTTTTCTCTTAGATTTTACCCTTGCATTAGTTTGGCATCAAAGCCAGGTTTGGCCTTTCCTGATGGCTAATACAAGAGTAACTGGTGGTTCACAAAACAACCAAATGGTTGGTGGAGATAAAGATTCCATAACTCTCAAGGAGGAGATTTGTGCATTGAAAGAATACTTTGATCGTGAATTGAAGAAAATGAATTTGCATTTAAGTGCTTTTAGCATAGAAAAAAGGCCAATGCTTAGGTGTGAAGTTGGGGAATTTGCCCAAGTACTACAACTAGTTAAATGTGATCCTATTCGTCAACATTATCAATATGCCAATGTTGAAGATTTAGAAGAGAAAGAATATGAAGATGTTGAGATGTTTAATATGGGGCGAGGAAATTAGCATGAATGAATTCAATGCCCTACTAAGGATGAAGATTTTTGCCTAAATGTAGATCTTCCATACTTTAATAGCAATTTAAATATTGAAGAATTTATGAATTGGCTTGTAGAAGAAGATAAATTCTTTGATTATTCAAAGATTCTTGAGGAGTGTAGAGTCAAATTAGTACCCTAAAAGCTAAAGCAAGCTACCTTTACTTGGTGAAAATGTCTACAAGATGCAAGGAGATGTGAAGGTAAAAGATGAGTCTAAACATTATATCAGATGAAGCAATTACTAAAATCTCACTTTTTACCCCCAGATTATGAGCTATATCTATTTTTGCAATATCAATGATGTCACCAAGGAGATATATCAGTGCATGAATACACCATAGAGTTTTTGCGGTTTACTAAGTGAAACAACCTAATAGAGTTAGATAGTCAACAAGTGGCAAGATACCTCAATAGTTTGAAGCCTACAATTCAAGATAAGATTAGTGCGCATATGTTAGCAAATATCACTAAAGCACGAAACACAGTGCTAAAGGCTGAGATGATGATACAAGATAAGAAGATGGAATATTCTAGGAGGAATCAATTTTAGTCAGCACAAAACAAAACATGTCGACTTACAACTCGCAAAGATAAATTGAGAAGAAAGCGTATAACAAAGCAACAAGTAAACAATTGGAGGTCATGAGTGTAGAATAATCCACATGCTAAGCCAATTCTTGGAAAGTGCTACCTTTGTAATAAACCAGGACACCGCCTAATGATTGTCCAGAAAGAAAGGGCACCAATATCGTAGAGCATGGTGAATTTGAAGAAGAGCTTGAGAATGGAGACAAGGTGATATGCCAGCCCAATGGTAATGGTGATGGAGACGATTTAAAGAATGGTCAAACTTTTGTTGTTTGAAAGATCATGTTGGCACCAAAGAAAGGAGACATGATTTAACTCTACCAATTTTTTCAAACAAGATGCACCATTAATGGTAACATCTATAACTTAATTATTGATAATGGCAGTCAGGAGAACATTATTGGGAAAAATACTGCTAAAAAGCTACAACTGGTGATGGAGAAGCATCCAAATCCTTATAGCATTGGATGGATCAAGGCCATGGATAACATTCAAGTGACAGAATGTTGCAAAATTTCATTCCCAATTGAGAAGTATAAAAATGAAGTGTATTGCGATGTGATAGATATGGTTGCTTGTCATTTACTATTTGGTAAATCTTGGCAGTTTGACAAGAATGCACATAATTTTGGATGGGAGAAAATATACAAATTGGAGACAAATAGAGTAAAGATGACTTTGTTGATGCTAAATAAGATGTTTGAAGCCAAAGCTTCTAAAGTGGGGGGTAAATCTTTCCTAACATGAACTCATTCAAAATGAGTTTTAGGCTGTCTGTAGAGAGACGTCATTAGCTTATTGCTTAGTAGTAATGGGAGTTTTGACTTTTATAAGTATTCACTAGAGAAACAACTTCTTGAAGGCATACATTTGTTATTTGAAAAGACGGTATTATACACAAGGAGCTACCAGCAAAATTGCTACCAATTCTAGATAGGGCTATAAATAGATATTTGAAAATTTATTTACCGTTCACATTCATATCTATTTATGCAAAATTTATCCGTATTCATTTAAAGCGGATATTATCCGTATTCGATTAGCAGATATCCGATTATAAATAAATATGGATATGGTAAATGCGTATTCTATCCATTTAATATCCGCTCCAAATATATATTTATTAAATAATATATTATTTATATTTTTCAATGAAAATATCATAATCCATATATATATATATATATATGTGTGTGTGTGTGTGTGTGTGTGTGTGTAAATTATAATTGAGGAATTGAGAAGAAAAAAGAACAAATTTAAAAAATTATTGTCATATAGAGAAAAAAATTGAAGAATAAAGTTAATCAACATAATTATTATTGGTTGACTTTATAATTAATATATTTAAATACCATCATTATTAATAATAAGTACTAATAATCAATTATAAAGTCAATTATTAATTAGAAATTATGCTATTTGTTTGATTGCTTTCTTTTTAATGAAATTATATAGTTCCTTTTATTAGTTAAAATATGTACTTGTTATAGGTTCATAAATTTGCATATTTGAATATTTGTAAATAGGTATCTCAATAATTATAATCGAGTATGAATATAAAAAAAATAATTCAAATACAAATAAATTTAATAAAGTATGAATTGATCTGAATAATTATAATTGGATATGATATATCCAAATTCGACTGATATTCGACGGATAAAAATTTGAATATTATTTTTAAATATCCATTAAATCTGTATCATTATTCAAATATTCAAAAAGTTAAATGGATATGAATATGAAAATAATTTATTCAATCTATTTAATATTTGTTTACACTCATAATTCCAGATGTTCATCAAAGGTTAAGCACAGACTTGAAGAGGGTAGTACCAAGTATAAAGTAGTTGCCAATAAACATGGAAGTTTCCCAACTTTTTAAGAAGGCGATGAAGCTCTGGTTTTCTTAAGGAAAAAAAAATTCTCAGTTGGTACTTACAAGAAGTTGCAACCAAAGATGCCTGCATCTTGTCACATGTTGAGGAAAATCAATGAGCATGATTGTGGTGGAATTGCCAAAGAATATGTTAATTTTTATTATCATCATCCATCCGATAAAATTTTGTATCCGAAAGACATTGATAACTCGAGGACGAGTTATTTTCTTAAGAAGGGGAGAATGATATGAGTGATAGAGAGAATTTTGGTTGGAGTTATCTTTTGAAAGATATTCCACATATGAAAAATATTTCATTCTTATAATTTAGATAGTATGCTTGACCTTTTAGATTCTTTTGTTTCTAGATAAATATTAGATTTTAAATTTTTTTTATCTTTTAGTAGTTACATATTATTTTATATTGTTATTTAGAAAGTTAAGTGTTATTTTACATTATCTTTAGGGAGTTAGGAGTTTTAGATATAAACATAAATTAGTTATATTCCTATCAGAATTTTTTTAGAGGCCTATAAATAGGCTCACATATGTAATTTGTTAGACATAAATTGAGCAACAGAATTCTTTGGTTTTCTCTCTATGAGAAAGTTCTTTACTTTATTTTGAGGTTTGTCGTGTATAGATTTTCTTTTATTTAAATCATTCATGTAATAACTTATTTTTCTTTTTCTTTCCTCCCAAATTTTGTCCGATGCATCAATGTGCCATCAATAGCAACAATCTATGTCACCTATATATATATATATATATATATATTTCCCAAAAGAATTGAAAAATGAACAAAAAACAAGTTACCTATAAATACTAATATTTTTTGTAAACCCTATACATTTAATATTATAAAATGAATAAGATTTATTTATCTATTTTTTATATAATATTGCATTTTTAAAATATTTAAATATATTTATTTAATTTTTTATATAAATAAGAAAAAGTAATAATAAAATGATAATAATTGGAATAAACTGAGTATTATAACTGATAATTAATTTATGATTACGAGAATTAAAAAAATAAAAATTAATTATTTTAGATTCATTACTCAAAAATGCATTACAAGGGATTAACATTTTATCAATAGTATAAACATTAATTAACTTTAATTTAGTATAAAAGAAATTTCTCATCGATATATATATGATAAAAACCTGAATTTGCGGGGACATTTTATTTTAGATGTGATTATAAATATTTGAGAGTTGAATTATAAGTCAATATTGAAAAGTTCATTACATTTATGTGAATATTTTTGAGGTATTTTACATTTGAAATTTTCAGATATAACAATCGTTTTGTATTTCTTTGTCAGCTATTTGAATTCAGATCAATATAAAGAGAGTGATATGAAATTCCTAACTCTAACATTTTTCTTTTCTTTTTTTTCCCCCCAAAATCATTCAATCCAAAAAGAAATTTATGAAAATAAATGAGGCGATACAAATTAATCAATTTACGATTTGATAATTAAGAATTTTAAATTAATAATAATAAATTAAATAGGTTTACTCAATTAATTTAAAAAAGTAATAGTAATTAAATTTTTTAATACTCCCTTTGTCGTATTGCTTATTGATGCTGCAACAAGCTTATCGGTCCGGAACTCCGGTGGATTAGAATGGTATTGCGCTTGAGATCTGCAACCAAGAACAAACGTAAACTAGGCGAGGTGCCCCGGCTAAGGCACTCCGACGCTCAAGTTAGATTTCCGATAAGACGGAGAGTATAGAGAAAGTGTATAGTGAATAGTATATTTGCAATACCTTGAGCGTGATGGTGTTGGTAGGATTTATAATCTGATGATGGTGCGAATTTCCCTGAGTGCCCTTATCAGGTGTACTTGGATTTTCTTCATGATCGGGGTTTGATAGTCATTTTCTGCCAAGATCTTGGGGCCGTGCCACGTGGCGCAATCTCCTGTTTTCCTGGGTAGTCACATCAGTGGGAGTGCGCCTCTGCCAGAGTTGTTGGCAGGGTTGTCAGGATTGGTGTTGGTAGGGTTGCCAGGGTTTGTGGAAGCGGTTACATCCGTAGGCAGCAGTCACATCTGCTGCCACGTGTAATCATTGTTTAAAGGTTCAACTTGTCCCCTTTGCAACTGGAGGTCGATTCATGTCGACCAAGCTTAGATGATGAGTTCGGAAGCGGCCTCCAGGTCGATAAGGGTCGACCTCGCGGCTTACCATACGCAATCGATACTAGTCGACCAGTCTGACTTCGCCCCTGGGCTATCATCACAAGATTTTATAAGAAGACCTCAGGTCGATATGGGTCGATCATGGGGCTTCTTATACGGGGTCGATACTAGTTGACCAAAGTGACTTGCCACTGGGCTTAGTGGGCTGAATCTTTCGAACCTGGGCCTGTTGGGCCTACTGGATTATACCGTATCACGTTGGGCCTGGTGGGCTGTCTCATTTGTAGGACCTATTGGGCCTGTTGGGCTATCCCATATCATGAGTCCCCCCAACTCTTGGTCCTGATCGAGCCTGTCGATGAGAAGGAGCAGGGAGTTTACATTCAATTGTGCCCGGTAATAAACTCGACCCGAGTTTTTGACTTATCGACCAGGGTTCCACGGCGGTTACTTTTCATTTAATGCGGCTGTCACTGCATGGGATACAAAGCGGCAGGAACGGGATACGAAGTGCATAGGAACAGAATACGAAGCAGGTGGAAACAAGAATCAAAGTGTACTAAACAAGCTATCATTATGGCAGTTGTATGGATTTTTGCACACGTTTGCCTATAAATAGGACAGGAAACCGTTTCATTCTTACTTTCCCAATTCTGAGTATCAGACTGTTTTCATCCATTGTTGAAGAATTTGCAACCTGCTTCCTGCTTCCAGATTAACACCGTAAGTGTTTGCGAAACTTTGCATTATTTTTTCATCATTATATTGCAGAAGCATGTCTGGTAATACAAACTTGGGTAGCAATAGCTCTGAGAGGGTGACGCG
>JACGDI010005818.1:241581-259629 GCA_014898725.1 Jacaranda copaia
TCGATACTAGTCGATCAAAGTGACTTGCCTCTGGGCTTAGTGGGCTGAATCTTCCGAACCTGGGCCTGTTGGGCCTACTGAATTATACCGTATCACGTTGGGTCTTGTGGGCTGTCTCATTTGTAGAAGGGCCTATTGGGCATGTTGGGCTATCCCATATCACTTATTATTATTAGGGGAAATAAACTAGGTTAGGCTAAGTTTTGGCTTAAATAGACAAGGCTTATTATATAAATAATAAGCCTGAGCTTATTCTATTATTTATGATAGGCTTTTTTTTAGGTATAAGCCTAGCTTTTTTAATGATTTTTAAAGTTTTGGCCTGGTCTGAAAGTCTACCTAATTTTTTTTTTCTAAAATTTCAATTAAATAAATCTAACCTTTTAATATTCTCAAACTTGTAAATTGTAACTATAGAATAATCGAAATTATAAATAACATATACGCAATTATGAAAGCCTAAATCTAAATCTAAAATAATATTATTTCAACAAAAAATAATATTAAAAAGCATAAACGATTTTATAGAAGTCTTCACTATTAAAAATTAGTAATAAGATAATTATATTTTATTACTGTTGTCAATTAATGATAAATTTATATAATTGATATAGAATGGTCCAATAGGCCCACTTAGCCCAACAGGCTCACTTAACGCGTAGGGCCCAACATCAGTTCTAGGCTAAGCACTCGACAACAACCATCTGGTCTAGTATACTGCTATCGACGGGAGGCTTCAACCCATCTAGCATATTCTACTATCTCTCTGATCGACCAATCCCATTTGTTCAACTATTATCGACTAGGTAGCTCACTCTGGCGCTGACTCATATACATACCTCATTTATTGTTCTGTTAGGCAAAATACCTCCGCATTAATGGTGCGTGATAATCGGTACAGTTGCTGCTACCAACTCTAACAATGAGACGCTTGTCCATGATACTATAAACCCTGAAAAAAAGAGATGGTGCCACCTGAAATAATACTGAGATCTGAAATGACTGTTAACCCCTTAGCGAGGACTAAAGCTCACTACACCTGACAAGGGCACATTCGCCATATCACACACCAGGAGAAGGCTATAAATACCTCATAACCAGCCACGCTCCAGGCAATGCCAAATACACTATCAGCTCTCAATATTCTATTCGATTATCATCTCTTGATTAAAATTAATTTGAGCATCGAAGTGCCTTCACCAGGGACACCTTGGTTATTTTAACGTGTATTGCTGTTGCAGATCTTAGACTCGAGAAGAATATTACTTGGATTACTCGACCTTCCAAGTTAAATTTACCCAAACACTACCCATTTCACTATAAATGACTTTCAACCTTATCATTTTTGGCACCATCTATAGGAAACCTTGAGATTGCAATGAAAGAATAGTGAACCTACGTAGAGCCACATTAGGAAGGGAAGAGAACAGGAGGTCCACATCTCCACATCTCTCTTTGCCCCAGCAAGGTGCACACGTTCCAGACCTTAGCGCCCCATAGGAGTAAATGGTAACATTAACTATTTCCCAGTTGATGTAGCTGATAAGCGAGCAAATCTCTGCTCAAATTTTAGCCTGACTATTTGCCGCATTGAATAGACACATCATCGTGCTAGCCCTTGTTAGTAGTGCCACCACACAACCACCTCCCCCAGAAGACAGGTCCCCCAAGGACAACCGCAGTCGCCAAGAGTCCAGGTGGCTGCCTACTCGACTTGAAGCTAGTCCTAGATGCCCTTAGGAGGAAAAGAGGCGATTAGAGTTACAGGAGAAGATTGTTGACTCAATTGATCATGTTTGACCTATTTAAGCCCCGCAACGTGATAAGGTTGAACATTTTAGGCGTGACTACTGCGAAGATATGGAAGAATCTGCTGAACTCATAGCTCGGCCCATTTGAGCCTTATAGCATGATAAGGCTGAGTGTGCAAGGCCATGTCTCAATCGGAATACCACTTTAGCTGATTGAGAAGAATGGGAAGAAGTATCCTATCAATTCTAACAATTGAATAGGCACCTCGATGAGATCTCAAGGAGAAACATCGATAGAGTGCTTAATCCAGAGAACCCCCAGAGGCCTCATCGAGAAAGAGGCTCCCCATTCATCCATGAAATTATCGACGAGCACATTACCATTGACACAAAGGTCCCAACTAGTCTACTGAGATATGACAGCTCGACGGACCTCAACGAGTACCTAATGCAGTTTGAGCATATGATGTAGCTGCATGGGCACAATGAATACATTCATGCCAAAATATTGGTAACCACTTTCCAGGGCATTGCGCTCGACTAGTTTGTGAAGCTTGAGCCTTTATCAATTTACTCTTATGACTAGCTGTGCGACAAATGTTTGCACCAGGTTTCCAACAAAAGAAAGGCAAAACTCCCCTACACCCATCTCCATACTATTAAACAGTGTAAAGGGGAGTCCCATCGTAACTTCTTTATGAGGTTTAACAAAGAGGTCTTCAAGATAGATAACCCCAGGATCAAGTTTCTAATAAACATACTATTCGTGGGGTTTAGACATAAGGAATGCACTAATGCGTTGGCGCATAAACACCCCAGGTCAATAGAAGAGTTCCTCGACCTAGCTAAGAGATACATGACCTAGAAGAAGATGAAACAGCTCAAGTTCGGATCCTCTGAAGTCGACAAGAAGAAGAAATAGAGAGATGACTAAAAGCACAAAGAAAGAGATTGATCTCCCATAAAATATTTTCACTACTATACACCCCTGAACATCCCGAGGAGAGAGCTCTTGTACACCATTCAACATGATAACCTCCTCAAAAAATTAAGGAAACTGACGGAGACTGAGGCAATGAAGAAATCTAAAAAATATTGCCACTTCCCCAAATAGAAGGGGCATAACGCAGATGAGTGCTTCAATCTTCAGGATGAGATAAGAGGCTAATCAGGCAGGGCCACCTCAAGAAATATATAGCTGTGGACATGCAGGTTGAAGGGGGCAAACTGACCGGACTCCTTGTAGATTAGCCTTAGAATAGAGGATAAAGGAAAGAAACCCGCCCACGAGGATCACCCGCCCATTCGAGAAGTGATCAACATGATTGCGGAAAGTCCCACTAGGGGAGACTCAAAGTCTACCCAAAGGCAAACCCAGAGGAGGCTCGAGTTAACTAAAGTCTTGCCCGTTGAAATAACATTCCACCTATCGATAAGTGCAGAGCCCATCTTATTCACAGATAATGACTTAGCCCATCTCGAGGGCAAGAATATAGACCGTAAATCAGACTGTCCCATGTTAGTCTTTGTTGAGATTGCTAACTTTGAAGTACGCAAGGTCCTAGTTGATAATGGCAGCTCAGCCAATATCATTTTTCTTTCCACTTTGAAAAGAATGAATATGGGCCAGTTGAAATTTAAACCTATGCGAACCCTGCTGGTTGGATTTGAGGTTAGAAATCATTCTGAAAGGATCCATCCACCTGTCAACATCATTTAGAGAGGCTCCTTGAAGGAGAACTTTAATGGTAAACTATTTGGTGGTTGATGCCCTATTTGCTTACAACATCATAATAGGTTGACCAGCTCTCAATGACTTCTATGCAATTGTGTCGACCTACCATATGAAAATTAAATTTTTGACCCCAGAGGGCATAGGGGAGTTTTTGTGCAACATGAAAGAGGCTGAAGATATTACATCTCGATCAAGTCGAGCGAGTAGAAGACTCAACTACAATTAAAAACCTCAGGGGATGCCCTTTTAATGTAGCCCGATAAGACCTAGGCCAACAAGAAGAGAAAGTTGGAAGACATCAGGGTGGAACCCATCGTGAAATTTAAGACCATCAAGTTGGAACAGGAAAACCCCAACAAGATGACCTGTATTGAAATAGACATGGGCCCCCACTTGGAATGTCTTATGGTTAATTTTTTGAGAAAGAATATTGACATCTTTGCATGGAGAGCATTCAACCTCCAGGGAATCGACCCCAACGTCATCATGCACCGCCTTAATGTTGACTCATTGTACAAATCGATCAGATAGAAGATGAGGACATTCAATGTTGAGAGAACATAGATCATCAAAGAGGAGGTCAAAAAACTCCTAGATGCAGGTTATATTGTAGAAATTCAATATCCTTCTTGGCTTTGTAATGTTGTGCTAGTCTCAAAGAATGAGGGACAATGGCAAATGTGTAACGATTTCACGGATTTAAATAAAGCATGCCCTAAAGATTTTTACTTCCTACCTCGAATAGATTTATTAGTTGATTTAACTGCTGGTTGTGAGTTATTGAGCATGATAAATGCATTTTAAGGTTATCATCAGATTTTCATGGCTCCCGAGGATAGGGATAAAAATTTCTTTGTTGTTCCTAATGAGCTATACTGCTTTTTGGTCATACCTTTTGGATTGAAAAATGCTGGGGCAACTTACCAAAGTTTTGTCAACTTTATGTTCAAAGATGAAATTGGGAAGTCGATGGAGGTATATGTCAACTTGCTCGACCTTGGTCATACTTTTGCAATCCTGAGATCATTTAGTTTGAAGTTGAACCCAAACAAGTGTACATTCAAGGACTGCAGAGGTAAATTTTTAGGCTACATGGTCAGTCAACGGGGCATTAAGGTAAACCTGCAGAAAATTTAGGTCGTTCTTGACATCACCCCTTCGTGAATAGTTAAGGACGTTCAAAGGTTGGTTAGGAGGATTATAGTCTTGGGAAGGTTCATTGCAAGATTGGCCGACAAGAGTTTATCTTTCTTCAAAATTCTTAGAAACACTAAGAAGTTAGGTTTCCAATTAAGTGAATAGTGTGATCGGACGGTGGTCAAGTTGAAGTAGTACTTAGCCTCACCCCCATGCTTGCAAAACTTGAATTAGGAGAAGTGCTTCAGATATATTTGGCGGTCTCTGAGGCATTGATCAACTCAGTCTTGGTCTCGACCAAAGATGGCAGCCATCGATCGGTCTAGTGTTATAATAAGTCACTCTAAGAATTAGAGCATAATTACTAGGAGATCGAGAAATTTTCCTTAGCACTGGTAACTGTGGCTTGAAAGTTATGACCATACTTCCAGTCTCATGACATCATAGTGCTGACCAACCAATTACTGAAGCAAGTGTTGTCGAAGCCAGACACATCTGGAAGACTGACCAAATGGGCCATTGAACTAGGAGAGTTCGACATCACTTTCCAGCCAAGAATAGCCATCAAAGCACAAGTTTTGGCTAACTTCATTGCTGAGAAAATTAACTTGCCCGAGAGGAATTGTGAAGCCCCTCTTGTTTAGACTTTGCATGTCGATGGATCATCAACCACATCTAGAGGAGAAATAGAAGTTGCTCTCCGTTCCCCAGCTGCAGAGGAATATGATTTTGCAATAAAACTAGACTATACAGTTACGAACAATAAGGCAGAGTATGATGCCCTTTTCACAATAATGAGAATGGCCCTCGATCAGCGTGTCGAGCACCTGGTAGCAATTACAAACTCCCAGTTAGTAGTCGAATAGATTGACAAAAATTTTAAGACTAAGGACTTAACAATGAGCCAATACCTGGCTGAGGTGAAAAACTACAATAGTTATTCAAAAGGTTCACTCTCAGTTAGGTCTCTCGATCTGAGAATGAGTAGGTGGATACCTTGTTGAAGTGTGCCAGCTTGACCAGGGACACGAAGGACAAGAAAATCATATTTTTGGTCGCTGATAGGCCATCGATCGGATCCCATGAAGAAAATTTAATAGCATGCATTGAAGAGACTGCACTTTCTTAGCAGGACCTGATCAAACTCTATCTAAGCCATAGCATCATCCCCAAAGGCAGGAATCAAGCTCAATGCCTTTGAGGTCAAGCTACCAAATTTGCGCTCCACGAGCATGGTTAGTTGTACAAGAGATCAATTTTTGGACCACCCTTGAGGTACCTAGATCCCGATCAGGCCCTAGAGGTATTGTAGGACATTCATATAGGTATGTGTGGCAACCATTCTGGAGGAAGATCCTTGGCCCACAAAATAATTAGGTACGGATACTTTTGGCCAACATTATTGAAAGATTCAGTGGATTTTGCAAGGAAATGTACATCATGCCAAGTCCATTCAAATTTGCCACACCAGCCTGTAGCTCCAATGATCAATGTCCAAATTTCTTGGCCGTTTGACCAGTGGGTCATTGATTTTTGGGCTCACTGCTAAGATCAATGGGACAACAAAAATTCATAATCGTTACAGTTGAGTACTTTACTAAATGGGTCGAGGTAGAGGCTGTTCCTAAGATAACGGATACGGCTATCAAGAGTTTCATATGGAAAAACATCATATGCCATTTTGGTCTGTCCAAGATCCTTATTTTAGATGATGACATTCAATTCCAAAGTAAGAGCACCAAAGGTTGGTGTGAAGCCTTGGGTATCACATAGCATTTTACTTTAGTGGGCAATCCTCAATCGAACGACCAGATAAAAGTAACCAATAGAATGATCCTCATCCATCTAAAAGTCAGGATACAGGATACCAGCTCGAACTGGGCAGATGACCTCTCTGGGGTGTTATGAGCATACAAGATAACTCCTTGAATAGCCACAGGTCATAGCCTTTACAATCTCGTTTATAGGTCTAAAGCAGTCATTCCTTCAGAGTTAATTCAACATACAGCTCGGGTCATTTACTTCCATCCACTAAGAAACACATCAGAGAAAAAACTCAACCTTGAAATAATTGACAAGCGCCAACAAGAAGCTTATAACACCAAGTAGCGCTACAGGTCAAGGATGGTTGAGAACTATAACAAATGAGTCAAGTTGCATCATTTTAAGGTCAGGAACCTCGTTCTCAAGAAAGTGGAAGTCTCCAAGATTGTTGGCAAGCTCGACCTCAAATGGGAAGGACCATACATTATTGTCAAAGTATTGATGCACAATACCTATAGACTAGCTAATATAGAAAGAGAGGAACTCCCTTGCCCGTGGAACACCATCAACCTAAGAAATTTTACATTTAAAATTATGTTGTATTTATCCTTGTATTCTCTAGTTTGAATAAAGTTATAACAATACCGCTACCATTTGTAGGTATTGTTATAATTGTACTCAGCAAGCACCAAGTTCCCCGTTAACCCTGTAGTCGACGAATATGCAACCCCTTGCTGCCACTCAAGTGGCTTTATGCTGCAAACAAGTTCCTAATCGACCCCGTAATCAATGAACAAGCAGCCTCTCGCTGCCACTCAAGCGGCATCATGCTACCATATTAGTTAATGTATGAATGTGATAGTAATGATAACTTAGATACAATTAATTTATTGTATGTATTAAACTTATATTATAATTATAATTATAAAATAAAAATTATTGTTACCTAATATATTTTGTGATTGAAAAATTTGACTTAATTATTTAATATTATATTATTAATGATGAGGTTGAAAGCCATTTATAGTGAAAAGAGTAGTGTTTGGGTAAGTTCGACCTAGGAGATTGAGTAATCCAAGTGATACTCTTTTCAAGGTCTGAGATTTACAATAGCAACACACATTAAACTAGTCGAGATGCCCCCAACGAAGGCACTTTGACACTCAAATTAGTTATGGTCAAGAGATGATAATCGAACAGAATATTGAGAACTTATAGTGTATTTGATATTACCTAGAGCGTAGCTGGTTATGAGGTATTTATAGCATTCTCCTGGTGTGTGATATGGCGAATGTGCCCTTATTAAATGTAGTGAGTTGTAGTCCTTGCCAGGTGGTTAATGGTTATTTCAGATCTTGGTACTGTTTCAGATGGCACCATCTCCTATTTTTTAAGGTGCACAGCATCATGGACAAGCACCTCCCTATCAAGGGTGGTGGCAGTAACTGTATCGGCTATCATGCGCTATTAATGCAGAGATATACTGCTTGTCAAAACAATAAATGCAGCGTAGATATGAGTTAGTGCCGAAGTGAGCCACCTGGTCAATCAGAGAGATGGTAGAATAGGTTAGATGGGTTGAAGCCTCCCGTTGAACACGGTCGGTAACAGTATACTCGATCAAATGATTGTTGTCAAGTGGCTTAGCCTAAAACTGATGTTGGGCCCTATGCGTTAAGTGGGTTTGTTGGGTTATCCTATATCAATTAACATTATTTTTGTATATGAAGAAGGATAAATGGATTGGTCTATTAGGCTTTAAGCTTTAAAAAAAGTCAAAGTCTAGTCTATTTAGTTAAAAATATTAATTTTTAAGCTTTGACTTAGTCTTTTTATTAAATAGGCTAGACTTGGATAGATTATAAATAGATAGACCATAAAGCTCTAATAAGTGACTTGAACTATTCCTATCCCTAATTATTATACTTAACTAATCGAAATTCTTAACTACAAAAACAGAAATCACAACTTTACACCCTTAACCCCTCTAACCAATAACAGTTAAATTTTAATTTATACATCAAAAAACCAAAGCCAAAAATCAAAATATTCAATCCAAAAACGCACCCAAATGGAATTTAATACATGATTACATATCGCGTCACACAAATATTAGCTGAAATAAACCGGACACCGCTTGTTTCTGAAACTCGGCAAGATTAAACCGTCGGGTCCAACTCCAACCGGACAATTTGCATGCATCTTATGGCGCTTGCTATCCCACTTCGATATCCTGAACCGAATAGTTGACGTAATTTCGAGCCGGAAAACCACCTGACCACGCGCCCGGTCAGCCAGAAACTGCTGCCACCGCTGGTTAGTCACCGTCAGGGAGGCGCCGCCGAGTTGTCCGTCGATTATCGTCGTGTTCTTATGCTCTTGATAAAAGGGAAACAACAACGGCGAGCTGCCGATGCTTTGGTCCTCGTAGAACACTATTAACTGCATGGAATCATAGTAAATACCGATGTTTTGATTCGTATTACGTGCGGTGACATTGTAGAATATCTGGGCATTTTCGAAGCCGCCTTCCTGGGCCAACGTCGGGATGGAGAATTCTTGGACGTGGAATCTGGGCCGGTGGGGGCGTAAACCGAGCCATAGAATGAAGGTGATGATGCCCGCCATGAATAGAAGGGTTAAAAATACGGCGCAAATGAATTTTGAGACTCTGGTGGTGAGACTTTCTTTGACGCGGTGAGCGTAGTAATGGGCCGTGTGGTGCCGCTTCATGAGCCGATCTTCCGGGGCGGATTGAATTGGGACTCGGTTGTCGGAGTACATATTTTTCCGGCCGCCGGGTGATGGGGAAAGCGTCGTTGTCAATGGTTGTGATGAACAAGGTGTTCGTTTATAAATGGGATTTCTAAAGGGAGAAAAGAAAACGCCGGTGGAAGAAAGGAATAAGCTAGCTTAGCTTGTTCTATTGTTGGACTAATTAATGTTCCATGAAAAGAAAAGTTGCATGTGAATCAAGCTTGAACATGAAGGTATAAGATTCGAGTTTGACATGAATAAGGTAAGTATACAAGTAGAATCTTCATGTTTTGTCCATTTTGAATCCTTTACTTTCTTTCATATGAATGTATGGGATAAATATTGTTGAGGAATGTATTTTGGACCTAACATATCACCCTCAAAATTAGTTTAAGAGGTGAAGATTATTTAAGATTATATATAGAAATCACTATTTATTTGTTTTATTAATGAGGGATACTAATAAGTATATCATTTTTAATTATTTAATTAAAAAATTATTTAATACATATGAAATAAAATATACTAAAATAGAGGATCCAAACTGTCGAAATAGGAAATCCATTTATTGCACTCTTCATTTTGTGGGAACACATATGATGTGTTTAAGTAAATTACTATATTTTTGAATAATAAATTTTCATATTTATATGGTTTCTAAAACAATAAAATCTTGAAACCTGTCTATTTCATTACTTGATGCTTTTGGTAATTACATTTGACTACAAAGTTTAGATGCGAATGTCCTAATTGAGGACCACTAGAATCGGGATTCAATGTATAAATCCTCTCCTTCTCTTAAATCTGCCAGTACGCTAAGCAGCTATATATATAATTAGTTGGTGAGTTCTCTTCAGTGCCGTATCATGAATATCTGATATCAAGTTTTCAGAAGTCAGTACATATTACATTTAGCAAGTATTAGCTATAATGGAGATCATCTTTTCCCTTTTCCCGGATAAAAATGGCAGAATGTAGCACACGAAGATGATGGAAATATTGCTTTTATTAGATAAAAGTTGAGTAAAAATGATCAATATAGCAATTCTTTTGATTGATTATAGGAGTTCTTTATTGCTTTCCAAAATACCTGATCCAAGATCATCGAATTGATCACCTAAGTCAATTTATTTTCTCCACTCTCCTATGGCTTGAAAGATGTTAATTGGGAATATAGCCCAAGCAATAGGTAAATCAAACCTAAACCAAAATCGGGTTAGACTCAATGGGATATGAAAACTCTCCGATCCCTAAATTAGTAAAAGATTGAAATATTGAAAAGTTCTAATTAAGTGTAAAATAAAACAAGAGAACATATTTTTGGTATCATCTAAATAAGGGAATCAATATGGTTCAAATGAGGTAGACCTACACAATCTATATTAACTAGGTCAAAGAAAGAGATGTGACCATGTGTACTAGTCTAATGACCCTCGTTTTGGGTCTAGCTCAAATAACGGGGTGGGTCAAATCCTACCCAATTAAAAAAAAATACAGATCTTTAGAGTCTTTTAGTATTTTTACCATATATGAGGGCAAATTTATCATTTTTTATTATTTTTTATATAGTGTTAATGAAATTGAAAGTCCTCAACTATGAAAGGTGGCTGACTCACAAATTACCATTAAAATGTGTTTGAATTCAATAACCTTCTTATACGAAATGCACCTCTAATACTAGTATGATAGTCAATAATAGAATTCTACTCTCTAATTCTGTTTGAAAAGTACCTCATAACTATCAAAATGTCATGAAGTTGATGTAAATTGTGGGACAACACAAGTCATCCCTATTTGTTTGGTCTCAACCATGTTAAAGTCTTCTTTGTTAATTTCTTTTCCTTTCTTCCCACAAATAATTGAAATAATGACAACTTAAGGCACCTTCAACAACAAGAGCTAGTTTAATGACAACTTAAGACACCTTCAACAACAAGAGCTAGTTTAAAATTACAAAATGTCTTAGAAGTTGCAAAGATGGACAACATTATATATACTTGTATTCTTGGAAATTACCGAGGATAGAACTCACTTATAGTTATATCATTTTTTGAAATTGACTTGCTCTTTGATGGTCCAATAGTACTCTCTAACTCATTCGAATTTCTCTGCAGTGCTGAAACGTCACCGTCTAACCTGCTTGGCGTAAAAAATGCCGGCTGCGAAGGCATCGGCAGTGTCATAGAGAAGCTATTAAGCATGAGGATAACAGAATCCATCGTAGGTCTGTCGTCTGCTTTTTCTTGAACACAAAGCAAACCAATATGAATACATTTCAACATGTCACTTGGGGTTCCAGAATTGGCCCTCAAAACCGGATCTGTAACATTTGCGACTGTTCCGTCGTACAAATTTCTCCAAGCCTGTGAAAGTATATATATATATATATATACTCGTTTTTCAGCAATTTTAGATATGCATGTAATCATATATAGTTGGATTCAAATTAACATATATGCCATGAATTTAATTTGTTTTCCACATTTGACTCACAAAACTTGCAGGGTGCTCTACATGGTTCTCCGCATTCCGGAAATTGTTGTTCTTCTGTCCGCTTATAATTTCCAGGAGTAGCACACCGAAGCTAAAAACATCTGACTTAATGGAAAAGTGTCCATGAGTAATATATTCTGGTGCCATATATCCCCTACAATAACCGAATTATATTAGTGTAATATGAATATCATTATAAGGAATAATTGTTTTATAGGAAACCGTGTTACTCTACATAAGAGAAAATCATATAAATGATAAAAGGTTTTTCGCCAGCTTGAATATTATCAATAATAATATAGATTAAGTGATAATAAATATTTTATTTACTTAAAAGATGATTTCATTTTACAAATGTAATGTTATAAGTTTTTAAGTTTCTACTATTGATTCTTAATGGCAAACTTATTTAACTTGGCAAGGAAATTTAGTATTAAAAAAATTATCATTATAAATTTGTAACAAAATTTTTGTTGTTACTACATGCATGAACAAATAATAATAACTTAAAAGACAAATCTAGGCACTATTGAACTTATAAAAAAATTATTAAATATAACAAAACCTAAAAAAAAAAAATCTTGCCAATTAATATAAATAGCTATAGACAACTTTCATATTATCTCTGAACTTTCAATATTTTTTTTCTTACGATAGCATTTATCTTATTTTAGTCATAGCATATCATTTTAAGTTATTGATTTGAGAAAAATATAACAGCTACTACAGAATAAATGTAAGACTTACAAGGTTCCCACGATCCTACTAGTACTCTTTTGAGTTTCCTCTTGTTCAAATAATCTTGCCATGCCAAAATCTGCAATTTTAGGGGTCATTTCTCCATCTAAAATTATATTACTAGCTTTGAGATCACGATGAATAATTCTGAGGGGACAATCTTCGTGCAAATAAAGAAGTCCCCTAGCAATGCCTCCTATGATCTTCAAACGCTTACCCCAATCCAAATGTAAGCGCCGAATGGGATCTACATGCCCATTTAAACACATGTTAAATTAGTTAGAGAGCTCAAATAAGATCAATTATTTAACTGATTGGATATAAAAAGTACATTGTGAAGAAAATAAAAGTGAAATGCAAGTTACCAAATATGAAGTAGTCTAAGCTTCCATTCTGAAGGAATTCAAATACAAGAAGCCTCTCAGTTTCTTCAATAGAGAAGCCTAAAAGTCTAACTAGATTTCTATGCCGAAGATTGGCCACTAACAAGACCTCATTTTTAAAATCGATATCACCCTGCTCTGAATATCTTAACAATCTTTTGACTGCTATTTCTTTACCATCTAGAAGTTTTCCCTGAGATTTTAAATCCAAATAGATCAAATTAGATTTAAGATTTCGAATTTAGAAAATAAAACTATAGTACTTTCAACTAATTTTTCTACTTACCCAATAAACGGCCCCGAATCCTCCTTGTCCCAGTTTGTTAGCATCAGAGAAATCATTTGTTGCAACTCTAATTGTATTGAAATCATGTTGCAGGGATTCAACAGTACTTAAATCATCAGCTTAGCCACATAGAAGAGAACAATATAATTAGTTGAATTGCATGACCATAATGAAAGAAGCATAGAAAAAATTAAATCTTTAGAAGATTAAGAATTTACTCTCAAGTTTCCTCTTGTGTTTCTGCTTCATTTTCTTTCTCAGGAAGATGGTACCACAAACTGCCAGCATTAGACAAGATGCAGTCGAAACAACAACTGCGATGACAATTTTATTAGTTGTCTGAGCATCATTTTTTCCTGCAAAACCTAGAAGAGTTGTTATTACTTTTGAGGTAAGATCTGAATCTGATGTGGATGCTCAAACATAATAATAAATACAAGGATCTAAATTTAATGTAAATACTCCCGAGTAAGTAATAAATACAACGGATCAATTCCTGCATTTGATACGGTAGAGCCAAGATAAAGACACGAAATCAAAAATACTGGGAATGCTTTTATTACTCAAAATTTTCAAGTGATCAATATAATGAAGCTATTTATAGGAAAGGGAAAGGATGACATGATTTTCTAGGATTTCGGATTAAATAAGAGTCAAATGGCCCCTGCAAAGTTAGATGATAAGCAAAGCTGTTATTTCATCTTTTATTCCACAAATATATATAATTTATAACAAAATATTATTTAAGAAAGTATTTAATATTCTTGGCATGATTTGTCAATTGCTACCAAATAACACATCAATATCATGGGAAAATTATAAATATAAGATTGTAATTATAATTAATTTACAATGTAGAATTAATATTTGGGATAGTACAAAATTATGATCAAAACTTTTGAAAAACTAAAAGCAAAAAAAAAGACATGGGTCACTAGAAAGCACAGTTAACACTAGTGTTAGCAATATGGATTGTGCTTTCCAATGACTGATATCCTTCTTTTTCAAAATTTGAAGAGTTTTGGTCCTAATTTTTTAATATTCAAAAATTTCGGTCCTCCATTACGATTTAGCCATAGTTACAATTTTTTACAAATCTCCAAAATTATTTCAAATTTTCTATTTTAATTGATAATTTATTTTTTCTTCCATAAAATAAATACATGTCAAATATATATAATCCACGCTAAAAAGATTTTGCGAAAATATTTACCACACTTGATCACATCTATTTGTTAAATAAAATAATAATTTACCTGCTGGTGATGTTGGTACCAGTGGTGGTTGCAGCATAGTTGCATTATAAAAAGGCCAAAGCTCATAACGAAGAGCGCAACTGGGCCTGTAGATTCCACCCCCTCTGCTCGCATAACAGCATCTCGGGATATCCAGAGCCGACGCCGTTAAGCAAGTGGAGCAGTCCTCCGGCGACAAATCCGGCGTGCACTGAACCATTGCATATATTGTCTGAAAGTCCGGTGCCGTCCTATTCCCTCCGGCGACTTTCCGCAAAGAGCCTCCATTGGCCGCCTTGCCCCGGAGATCATCCATCAAAGTTCTTAGATCCTCCATAACCCGCTCAGGACTTGTTACATTGTGCGGATTCCAGAACCAGGACGTCGGGAGTTCACTCAGGGTCCCGAAAATCGACTCGTTTGAGTACCTCAACATGCAGAATTCGTACCAGAGGACCGCCTGTTTTTGATTCGGACAAACTCGTACGAGCTCAACGGTGGCATTTTGAACACAGCTTCGACACTTGTCGAGCTGAATGTCGCCCCGACACAAGACAATGGCGTTGGCTCTATCAGGGCTCTGCCCTGTTGAGGTACTGTAGAATCCATCGTTGTCAACGTATGAGGAAAGAGATGTGAGCAAAGTGTCAAGATTTTTTCTGTAAGTACTATTGCTTGTGTAATTTCCATTATTTATGCAGGAGTAGGTCTGGGCTCTCTGGGCTGAGACAAAGGCTAACAGGTTTTTCAGAATCAAGAAAATGATCCAGGAGAACCGCCACCTTTCTGTGCCCATTGCTAATTGTGCCAAGGTTAATTAAGTCTTGATCAAGCTAACTAATGGTCTAAACATGCACGCAGAAATACTATATATGCGCACCTGAATTTTGAAGTCGTGTTAATCTAATTATTTCATAATCGCTGAGGAAAAAGTCCGGCTTTTGTTTTCCATTATGACTTGCGATGGCCTGGATTCACACTGTATTTTTTTTTTCTTTCTTGCTTGTGATCATTATACTTCTTTTGACTCTTTTGATTACGAGAGGCACGCTAGTTGATTAATTTATTTATCTATTCATCATTTTGTTCTTCTTCGTCTTTCTTTCTATTATAATATTTTTAAGGCATCCAAACTATTTACATGATCATGTGGAGACAAATGGAAAAAGAGAATCCCTATGTATTGTGTTTTTTCATTTTTAATTTATACATACGCATACTAAAATTTCGTTAAAATTTAAATTATGAACCTCACACATATAAGGGTAAAAGTGGTGTCATTGAATCAATTAGCCACTTGGTATCCCTATCTCTTGTATTCTAATGTAATTCCTATACTTCAGGATCCACAGACTTTTGTACACTACAGAAACATGTTATATTGATGACAAAATAATAATTGACACTGTAAAAATTGTCAATAATGATGTGTGTTGAGTGATAATAGTTTTTATTTTATCATTAGTGGTAATTTTTTGGTTGATAATAATTTTTGTTTTGTTACAATGTAGTTCATTAGTGACAAGAATTAATATCTTAAGTTGTCATTATTAACAATTAGTAACGCTCTTATGGTGATAGCTTAATGACAATGAAAGTTGTTATTATAATTTGTAACAAAATTTTCATTGTCACTAAATTTTCACTATAAAAATGTTGCTAATTATCAATTGTGACAACTTAAACACTATTATTGTTACTATTTTTAGTTTGTACAAATCATTAAGATGACAAAATAAAATCTTTTATTATGTAATATATATAATTAGTGACAATTATTGTATTATCACTCATTATTTTATTGCTAACTTATCTTTTTTTGTAATGATATGAGTTGAGTTTGATTTGAGTTCTGTCACCATTTCCACTATATCAATCGTTCATTACTGACACGTAATCTCATTTTAGAATCCAAAATTTTCATGTTTTGCTTACTTATTCCAGTATTCTAACCCTTTTTTTTATGATTTAAATCTTATAGGGTTTGCGCACAGATACTCCAATTAATCACTTTAACATAAATCCGACCCACTCATGGAAGATTAGAACCTCACGGACCACCAATGACGTTGACGCGAATCGGGCCTATTGGCCAAACTCGATCGGATTAGTATATATGACATGTAATTGGATTCGGCATTATATTTTTCCGTAAATAATGTCCATGCATGTACATAGGTAATCCAGCAGTTTACTTTTGTTAATTTTATAAATTAATGAAGTTATATAAAATTTTTGGTTTCTCTTTGCTATTTTTCCATTATTTTTTGGACTCGTTGAGGAGAATATTTCTACACACTAATTTCGGTATATTCTGATTCTTCACTCAAAACTAAGTACTTAAAAGAAAATTGTTCAAGGCCTCTATTTTGAAATAGGGAAAAATGTAAATTTTAGTTCCGTAATTTGATTTTATTAACAAAATAGGATTTTAAATATTCAGACTTCATAATAGGCACACTATTTATTAAAATGTAACAATTTGAGAACAAATGAACCCGCATCACATTTTCCTTCAATCTAAACCTAAGTGCCAAGTGACAAGGGACCATGTGGCTCCTTGTCATCAAGCTAGCCCAACCTGCATGTTTGTTGATGTGGCATATGCGCTAGCCAAGTTAGGGATCCTCGAATTAGGGGCCTCAAATTTGGGGAATTTTTCCTTGTAGGGATGGAGATGAGGATAAGGATAAGAAAATATTCGTGAGACTAATTTGGGGATGGGAACGGGGATTATACTCCTCGCCCCATGGGCTCCCCGTTCTCATCAAATAAATATAATGCCCTTAATTGTATTTATATATATAATATTTTTTGATTATTTTGATAATTTCATCTAAATTATATGAATCAATGAATAATAAAGTATAAAAAATAGAAAATATATCAGTTAAATATAATTTGTATCCTTAAACTTTAATTCCTATTCCGAATTTTTAATCGCACATTTGAAATAAATTGGTAATATTTGCTATTTTGAGGATTCCCATTGGTCCCAACAGAGAATTGGGGAACGGGAACAACATGCAAAAGTTTACCATAACAAGGATCGAGGATGGGGATGTGGATGTGGACGGGGGATAGGTTGGGGTTGGGGTTGGGGGATGAGGATGGGGGAGTAACTCCCGCCCCATTCCCCGTGGGTACCATCCCTAGGTTAATTCAACTAACAAAAAAATGGTAACTCAATAATATCATAAGGTAGTTAATTTATTGGAATGAAAATATCCTTAAAATTATTTACAATATTTTTAAATTTACTAGAATTTATTTGCTATCACCTTAAATCTCTTAAAAATCTAAATTTACCATCTTATATAATTTTAATAATTTTGAATTAAATATTTAATATTATTAAAATAGTAACATATTTAAATTATGTTAATTAAATTTTGTTTAATTTAACTAGAAAACAAAACAATTTTTTTAAAAAAAATCTAAATTATTATGACAAATTTTTTCTAAATTTCAAAAATAATAAAGACATTTAAAATAATTTAATTAATTTTTTTATTAATTAAAAATTAAAAGATAAAAATTGAAACCTACATCTTAAAAAATATAATTTTAATTATATACTTAATAATATTACAATTATAAATATATTCACATTAATCCATTAATTTTATTTATTAATTAAAATAAATAAATAAATAAATGAATTCGCCCTCCCCATGTATCCCTCCTCCGCAACGCCTTTGCCTTTCCCCGCCCCAACTGCCACGCCCCCACCAACCAACCAACCAAAAAAAACAGGAGAAAAAGAAGA
>JACGDI010005818.1:259739-270726 GCA_014898725.1 Jacaranda copaia
CCCCCCTCTTCCATTAGCAGATCGGATTCAGCATTATATTTTCCGTAAATAATGTCCATGCATGATGCATGTATATATATAATCCAGCATTTTACTTTTGTTAATTTTATAAATTAACGAAGTTATATTAAATTTTCGGTTTCTCTTTGCTATTTTTCCATTAATTTTTGGACTTACATAGGAGAATATTTCTACACAATCATTTCACTATATTCTGATTCTTGACTCAAAATTAAGGGAGTGTTTAACTAAACTAATTTAAAAAGTCTTATATGCTCTAAAAATATCTCTTATAAACGCATACATTTTATAAAATATTTTTAAAACTTATAAAATGTTAGATTTTTTTTAAAAAAAAATAAATTCTCAAAAGTATTTAAATAAAATAAGAAATTTAAACTTATAAAATGTTAATAATGACAATTTTTAATTCGTAAGATTAAAATCACTATAAGAAAAAAAAATAAATTGATGACAAAAGAGTAAATGACAATATAAAAGTTGTCACTAATTATACATATTATGTGACAAAAGATTTAGTTTTGTCTCCTTAATGATTTTTATAAACTAAATAGTGATAAAAATAGTGTTTAAGTTGTCATCATATACAATTAGTAGCAATGAAAATCTTGTCACAAACTATGGTGACATTCTTATTCTTATTAGGTTGTCACCGTAAGGGTGTTACTAATTATTAATAGTTGCAACTTAAACTATTAATCTTTATCACTATTGAATTCTATTGTGACAACAAACTTATTATCACTTACAAATTATCATTAATGACAAAATAAAAATTATTGTCATTTAGTACATGTTATTAATGATAACTTTTATTTTGCTACTTATTATTTTGTTAATATTATATTTTTTTGTAGTGAATTAAGGAAATTTGTTAAGTTTTAAAAGTTAATTAGGAACTCCTTAGTTTTTTTAAAGAGAAAAGCATCTTGTTTTAAAAGTTTATAAACTCTTTTTTTTAAAAATTATTAAACACTTTTTGACATTATATAAACTTTTAAACATATCATAAAATATTTAAAAGAGCTTATAAGTTGACCCAAATACTTTCTAAGTTTTTAAAATAAAATTCTTCAAGGCTTCTATTATTTTAAAATATCCAAATCGACTAGGGGCCGTTTGGTTTCATTCTTACAACCCATTTTCATCTTCATGCGAAAATGCATAATGAAAAATTAGTTAAAACAAATGAATTTGAAAATTAGTTGTATTTAGATGTATTGTTTAAAATTATAGGTTTATATATGTGTGAAAATGAGATATGTTTGGATGTTGGGTATTTTTGTATTAAAAATTGTGTAATTTTTTTATTTGAATTGATGATGTGATGTGTGATTATTTGAAAAAATAATATTATAATTTGTATGTGAATTTGAATTTGAATTTATAATTTTTCATTATGAATTATGTATAAAAAGTATTAGAAAGATAAAAAATAATTAAGATAATAATAAGGGTTAAAAATGGATGAAAATGGAGATGTAATATTATAAAAAAATATTTTGAAAATAAAAATATTTGATAAAATAATATAAATAATGATAATTTTTTATTTTTATTTTTAAATAAAAATAAAAATAAGTTGTGAGAATGAAACCAAACGGACCCACTAATTTTCTTTTTGAATTCTGTGTTGGAGACTTGTGTAATCCAATGTATAGCGTCTTCAACGGAAAATTTACTCAGTAATGGCATCCACACGGAGCCTCTTAACTGTATCCCAAATAAATAAAGTTATTATATTATTATATATTAAAAAAGTGCAAAAGTCTGTTTATTAAATAATTGTTCCCTGGAAATGGACATTTTTTGGGACTATCGAAGATGTTTACTCCAATGACTTGGCCAGTCATTTTTTAATTGGCAATCATTTCCATTTTATTATTTTTTTCAAAAGTATGCAACATTTTCAAAGCGCCTCTATTAAAAAGTGATTCCAGCAAGCATAAGTCTTTCTTAGAGAAAAAAAAAATTACATATTTAATATTGAATTTACTGTCAACGTCATTTTTTGATTTAGAGATTAATCGTTCAACTCATGATATTTATGTGAAGTAGCCACTTCAAGCTAACTATAACATTATACAATACTTTATGTTATCAAATGTATTAGAAGATAAAATTATTTTTTAAATAATACATATAAATATAAATATATATTTTTAACATGATACATAATCAAAATATTTTTTTTAAAAAAATATAAATAATCATTAATACGATCTCGCTAATGATGTAGAGGTTATAGGAAATTTTTTTACACCATTGGAGGATTCAAAATGTTAATTTTTTGTCAACGTAGTAAGATTTATTTATTTTTATTTATGAATTTATGTCATTATTTTTAAAATTATCAAATAACATATTTTACATAATATATAAATTATTATAAAATAGTAATTAATTTTCAATATTTAACTGAATATATAAAACATAAAAATATTACATTTACTACAAGAAAAATTGTATTTAGTGGCATTAGAAAGTGCAACTTAAATAGTATTATAGTGGCAATTTTATATTTAATAATATTTTTTAAAAGTGTCACTTGTAGTAGTATAGCTAAAAGTATAAATATTATTAATTTATCTTTATTGTGATATTAATAAAATGTAAGAAAAAATGTAGTAGATGGCACATTAAAATGACACAAAAATGCATTACATAATATGCCAAAGTGCCATTAAAGAGAATTTTAAATGACATGCCAATATGCAACTAAAAATATATATAGTGACATATTAAAATGCCATCAAAATTTCTTTAAATGACAGTATAATATGCCACAAAAAGTACAATAAATAACATGTTAAAATGTCAAAAAAAATAATTTTAAATGACACGCTAACATGCCATAAAAAATGCATATAGTGATGTTAAAATGTCACAAAAAATTTCCTTAGATGACATAATAACAAGCCATAAAAATTAATTAAGTAACATGTTAAATTAAATGGTAAAAAAATTCCTTTGAATGGCATCTTAATCTACCACCAATAGCCATATTATGATACTCTAACATGTTCCAATTATTTTGTATAAGACTCAAACCTGCGATATTTTATTTTGAAATATATGAATTTACCGTTAAGCTACCCAACAAATGTTCATTATAAATATTCAAAAATATTATTATATTCTTTTACTTTAAAAGCATATTTTCTCAATTATTTAAATATATGCTCGAAATTATTATATTAAACAATACATTTGAAAAAGTTTGAGACATTAAATTTAGAGATAGAAAACATTCAAAAATATAATTTATAGGTGAGGAGAAAAAATGGGCAAAAACTTAGTTTTTTATACTTGTTGAAAAATCTGATTAATTTAGTTGATACATTAAAATTATATTCAAGTAGTTAATTTAATCAATGCATTATGATAAGATATAAAATTGTATATTTTACTATCATTAATAACCATATATACTTTATCTATTCTTCTGTGATATTTATTTCATGTTACACCATTACTAAATTATGAGTTATGTTTTTCTCCTTTTTTCGGAAAAAAAAAGTAGTATTGCTAGTTACGTTAAATGCTTTTAACATATAGTTATGTTAGTAATTTCAATAAAATTATATTTTTGTAATATTTATTAATCAATTACTACTAAGTAACACTATATTGTAAAACGACGTTAAATTAGTGCTACTAAATAATTTACGGTACTTTTTATAAATGAGACCATAAATAAATATGAGTCGTATGTTTTTATAAAAATTAGTGGCACTACTTAAATCCCTTGCAAATATATTCATGTCAGCAGTTTCAATCAAATGTCACTATTTTTTTGTTACTTATTAAGCAAATGCCACTAAATGTTGTATTGCAATGACATTTTTCAACAATTATCACCATATTACTTTTATGTTTTATTACACTATCAAATGTCACTAAGTTAGTGTCACTAAATATTTTGTGACATTTTTTTAGGTGCCACCATAAGTACATATGAGTGACATGTTTTTAAGAAAAATTAGTAGCACTAGTTAAATGCCTTCATATTATATTTTTGTTGGCATTTTTATCAAATGTCGCAATTTTATATTTCATTTGATAATCAAATACCTTAAATATTTGATTATAGTAACATTTTTTTTTATTACTATCACTGTTTAATTTTTGTGTCATATACTATAAATGCCACTAACTTAGTGCCACTAAATACTTTCTGACATCTTTCTTCAAACAATATTATAACTACATATTAGTGGCATTTTTCTAAAAAAATTAGTGATGCTAGCTAAATGCCTTTGAAATACATTTATCTTGGTATTTTTAATTAAATGTCTCTATTTTGTTTGTCATTTAATAATTAAATGCCATAAATTATTAAATTATGGTGACATTCTTTATAACTATTACCATAATACCTTTTTGTGTCATTATATCATAAAATGTCACTAAATGTGAATTTTTTTTGTAGTAAATAAATGTAAAATGCATAATTAATTTGATATGATCCTTGCTATAAATGCAAGATTCCTTGTCAGTTGTGCAATTCTTTAAGATTTCTTGATGGTGGCATCTTCTGGATAGCAACGATTTTAGTACGATCAACTTCAATTACACGATATTGAACTATGAAGCCAAGGAATTTGCCAGACATAACACCAAAAGCACACTTGAGCAAGTTCATCTTCAAATTGTATTTTCTTAGTTGATCAAATACCACGTCAAGATCTCCCAAGTAATTATCCCTTTTTTTAGTCTTGACCACTAGGTCATCAATGTAGCACTCCACCCTTGTATGTAGCATATCATTGAAAATATTCTACATAGCTCATTGATAAGTCACACTTGCATTTTTTCAACCCAAAAATCATCACTTTGTAATAGTAAGTACCCTTTTCTATGCAAAAAGTCGTACACTCCTCATCTTGAGGTGACATTCTGATTTGATTGTACCTAAAGGATCCATCCATGAAAGATCAAGCTTCGTGTCTAGTAGTTGAATCTACCATGAGTTCAATAATTGGTAATGGAAAATCATCCTTTGGACATACCTTATTCAGATCTTGAAAATCAACGCAAATGTGTACCTGATCGTTCTTTTTCTTGACTAGCACAATGCTAGAGATCCAAGTCGGATATTTAACTTTTCTAATAAATCCTACATTAATAAGCTTGTTGACTTCAATTTCAATTAGAGGGATGAGCTTCGAGCGAAGCACTCGCTGTGACTGCTTTACTAAATGAGCACCATGTTTTATGCAAAGGTGATGAATTGCAACTTTTGGATATAATCCTGGCATTTCTTTGTATGTCCAAGCAAATACATCCTTGTACTCGCTCAAGATTTTGAAATATTATTCTTTTTCTTCAAGATTTAGAAGCTTGCTAACAAATATGGATGGGGCTCTTCTATTATGCCAAGATTCAACTCCTTGAGTCCATCAACAGTCGTCTGTCCATCATCTTCAAGTTATGGAGGAGCTTTTAAGACTTCATCTTTAAGAATTTCTGAATCAAGCTCTTCATCAACAATGATATGTTTACATGCGTGTAACTCATCATTTTCTTCATCATATAGCTATTCAATCTCAACAACTCTCATTCTTTGAAATGTGATACTCCATTTTAATGCTCCATTTGGTTTTGAAACTGGGATAGTTACCATTATCTATGCTAGGTAGTTTGTAACTTGTATAAAACCACTTGTCACCAATCTATTGAATTCTTCAAGACACAAATCATGTGACACAGGATTTAGCTCCTTTTTAACACTTGTGTAATTAGAGCTAATGGTAATTTTCACTTTATCTTCATCTGTACCATTCTTTCTTCGTGAATGTTTTACTATGCGTAGCTTGATTTTCACAGGTTTGTCTATATTGATGAGTAGGATTATAGATTTGGCTCCATTCGATTGGGATAAGGGAAGAGTCTGACTCTTATTTTTCAACTCCAACATATCAGTCTTGTCATCAACACATTTTTTTGTAGCATTATTTTCAAGTCTATTGAACATAGAACCTTTCAAACGTGGACCTATATTAAACCTACTTTGATTTTTAACACCAAGTCTTTTAAAGATAGACGGACGAGTAATTGGAGCACTAAGATGATTAAATATAGAAACTCGATAATTATTTTATTTTTGCTCTTCTTGCTTCACATGATCATCTACAGAAATATGTTGGACATTAGCACACTTATCCTTCTTCGTTATACATATCCTAACTGGTTTTGCAACTTAAATCCCAAGCCAACCCTTAACTATTCAACATAAAATCCTTGTCTCCTTAGTTTTTGTTGTGCTTCATTGAGCCCATGAATTTTTTTTCTCCAGTTAACTCAGGTTTAAGCTCACTTAGATTGGGGGGATTAGCAAAGTCATAGCTAGATTTTTCAAGCAACTTATATGTCTTAGGATCAAATATTAGCAAAGTCATAGCCAGATTGATGAGCTTATGCCAACAATAAGCATGGTGAAGCCATTCCTTAAAGTTTAGCAGTCACTTATTTCTACCATCTTTAATTAGCTTCGAGCAATATCATTTGGCTAAATACATATTCTAAGTGGAGTTTACCCTTTCTCTTGAGATAACTGCGATGTATGTCAAAATATTGGTAAGTTGGACTCATCACTGTGCTCACATTTTTTGCTCGTCAAAACCTCAGCAATTGTCGGTTTATTGAGATTTTTAGAACAATTTTATCTCTCTTCAATGAAGTGATTGCTTGGAGCCTTTGCAAGTTACACTTCATATATTTAGTTAGGATCCAAATAAAGTTTAGCATTAGCAAAGAATGGTTCAACTTTCACAACTTTTCCATTTTTTGAATACTCGAAGCATTGATGAAGAGTGAAAGGTATTACTCCATTTTCATGAAGCCATGGCCATCCCAAAAGAAAATTGTAGGAAGTCCTTACATCAATAACATGAAATAAAGTACTTACTTCCAACTCCCCAACTGTGAGGTTCAGACAAATCGTACCAATGGGTTGTTAGGCTCCTTGATTGAAACCTTAAATAGTTAGGCCACTGCATGAGAGATCTTCATAGAAATCCCCAAATTCTTCATGGTGGATTTTGGCATGATATTCATAATAGATTCTCCATCAATAGGTATGTGGTTAACCTTTTGCTCTTGCATGAATCCTAAAACAAAATGTTGCCTATTGTGAGGTCTTAGGCCCAACAGCAAGTCCTCATCTTGTCAAGATCTCGTTTGTAAAAGCAATGGCTATACAATAGGAATGGGAGTGTTGTTCTTTAGTTTCACAAGATATAGCATGCACTGCTTCAATTCTTCGATCAAAGAATCCTATAGGATAATAATCTTTTATAGTTACTTGACTCCCTTTGTAACCTGCAAATGAATTTTTCTACTTACTATTTATAGCCTTTACACTCTTCATCATCCTTGGTTGAGGGTGTCAGGCCACATGCGATACCTTTAACGCCAATGGACGAGATTGATTGACACATCATCTTCTCCTTTGTTAGTGCATCACAAGAGTCCACTCACTACTATCTTTAGTTTCAGTAGTAGAACTTATTTCTAGCTTAGTCACTTTATCAAGAATTGAGTCTTCACTAGCACTGGATCTAAGCTTCCAAACTGAAGAATTGTTGAAGCCCCCATGAATGAAGATGAGAAGACATTGTCTTTACTTTTAACAGATATGGTATCCACTACAGTTGTAACACTAGCAAGGTTTGATCCAATAACATCTTCTGTATCAAGAATTATCTTTCCTTCTCTTGCCAATGCGGTTACCTTATCCTTGAAGACAAAATATTTCTCTATTAGATGGCTGACAACTTGATGATACTTACAATATTTTAGATCGTTCACCTTTCCAGCTCCTTTATGATATTTGGTCCTTGCAAGTCAATCAACTTCCTTGTCAATAACTCATCAAAAATATGATAAACATCATAATCTCGAAATGGATACTCATTCTCCTTATTTCTTTTAGTGTTTTCTTGCCCATTGAAATGCATTGATCTTCAGTCTTTTCAACAACTTTTTTATCACTTGTGAGAATTATTATGGAGGCTGTCTTGTTCGCCATGGATTCCTCAGTAGCAACTTTGGCATATTTTTCACTCTTCTTTGAATCTTTTCTTTATTTCTTCTAGTCTTCAATAGGAATTCCAATCTTGCAATTAGAAATGTTAATTCCCATGTCATGGGCAAAAGTGGCTAATTCTTCAAAAGTGCAAGGCTTGATTTCATAAAGAATGTAGAAAAGTCCCCATTGTATACCTTGAATACACATTTCCATTACAAATGTCTCTGAGAGTTTATCCTTATAGTTCAAACTTAATGCATGCCAACAATTGATGTAGTCTACCACTAGATCACCCTTTCATTATTTTGCATTAGTAAATTCAATCATACTCATAGTCCGACGCATACTATAGAACTGACTCAAAAACTCTCTCTATTTGATCCCAAGTATTAATGGATTCAGGTTCTAAGTCGATGTACCAGTCAAAGGCATTTCCTTTCAATGAATGTACGAAATGTTTCACAAGAAGATCAACACAAGTCCATGCATTGTTTTATGTCTCTATGAAATGGGCCATATGTTGTTTTGGATTTCCCTTCCCATTAAATTGCTGGAATTTTGGTGGTTGATATCCTATTAGCACTCTCTACAAGTCAATCCTCTTTGTATAATGCTTTGAATACACAATAGAACTTTGAGAAGGCATGTCATATTGAGCCTTAATAGTATTGGTGATCATGTCCTGCAATTGTTGAACAAATAATGTAGTAATAGAAGTTGCGGAATGGTTGATTTTGTGATAAGTTTCTCACTTGTAAGGCATCTCCTCAACTTGTTTCTACACCATTATATAGCCAAGGGAAGATTGATGGTTGCGACTAAATCCTCCAAGATCTTTCTGTTCCTATTTGATCATGAGCTCTGCAATTTATAGATCTTTCTCTTCTACAATCTTTTGGAGGTCAACTATAACTTGAGCCATTCGAGCAAGTTGTTCATCCATTTCGCCACTCCTGCTGCTATAGCCGGCAGTTCAACAAAAGATGATACCCTAATATTTGTTTCCTTTAGACTTCCAAAATCAAACCATCAAATGGAATGAAATCAGTATTTTTGCCCCTAGTCATGGGTTGATTGACAGATTCAACAAGAGGGTCCGCAGTATCTTTCTTAGCCAATGTGAGTTGGTTCCTCTTAGATGTCATTAAGTGGTTGCAAATATCTTTAAAATTCAAATAGGACAATGAGATGAGGAGTAGATTCGAGTCTCACTGGGCTTGCTAGAAATTTGCTCACACAAATTTCGTTGCTGCAAAATTAAATCACAAAACTAAGAAAAATAATAAAATATATCTATTTTGGTACGTACCTGGTATTTTTTATTACCTTTGACTACAAAATTAATTAGACGCGAATGTCAAATTGAGGATCACTAGAATCGGGGATCTAGTGTATAAATCCTCTCCTTTCCATGAATGTGTTAGTACGTTAAGCAGCTCAATAATTAGTTGGTCAGTCCTCTTCAATGTCATATCATAAATATCTGTCATCAAGTTTTCAGAAGTCGATACATATTACATTTAGCAAGTACAAGCTATAATGGAAATCATCTTTTTCCTTTTCTCGTACAAAGATTGCGGAATGTAGCACATGCAAATGATGGACATATTATTATTATTATTATTATTATTATTATTATTATTATTAGATAAAAGTATGAGTGAAAATCATCAATATAGCAATTCTTGATTGATTATAGGAGTTCTCCATCATTGTCTAAATTACGTGATCCAAGATCATCGAATTGGTCACCTAAGTCAATTTATTTTCTCCACTCTCCTGTGGGTCGAAAGATGTTAACTTGGAAGATACCCGAGCAATAGATAAATCAAATCAAAAACCAAAATAAGGTTAGGCTCAATGAAAAGGATCTCCATGAAAGCTCTCCGATCCCAAGAGCAGTGAAAGATTGAAATATCAAAAGGTTCTAATTAAGTGTAGTAACATAGCAATACTACATACTTTTGGTATCATCCAAATAAGGGTGTTTATATGGTTCAGCTGAGACAAATCTATACAATCTATATTAGGTGGGAAAAAGATATGCAATTGTGTTTACTAAGCTAATGACCATTGTTTTAGGTCTAGGCCAGATAAACGGTTGGGTCAAATCTACCCTAATTAAAAAAATACAGTTTTTTGGGGTATTTGAGTATTTTTTCCATATATAAGGGCAAACTTGTCATTTTTGGCTTTTTTTTTGTTTTTTTTTAAATTTTTTTGCCCATGTCAATGAAATCGAAACTCCTCCATCATGAAAGGTGGTTAATTCACAAATTACAATTACAATGTGTTCGAATTCAATAACCTTTTTATAAGAAATCTACTATGTATTGACACTAGCATGATAGTCAATAATAAAATTCTACTTTTTAATTCTATTTGAAAAGTACCTTGTAACCATGAAAATGTCATGAAGTTGGTGTCAATTCAGGGACAATAGGAGTATTCCCTCTTTGTCTAGTTTCAACCATGTAAAAAAATTCTTTGGCAATTTCTTTTCCTTTCTTCCAATAGACAGTTCAAATAAGGGCAACTTAAGGTATCTTCAACAACAAGAACCAGCTAGTTAAATAACGAAACATCTTAGAAGTTGTAAAAATGGATAGCATTATATATATTCATATTCTTGGAAATCACCAAGGATAAAACTCACTCATAATTACATCGTTTCTTAAAATTGACATGATAAAATGGATCTTGAGTCTAATTTAACCCCAAAAACTACCTTGTGAAGTAAGGGTTGTTCAAATCCAAATATCTAATTTAGAACATATCTACTCAATCGATGTGGGACATGTAACAAATGGTCCAATGGTACTCTCTAACTCATTTGAATTATTCTGTTGCACTGAACTAACGTCACCGTCTAACCTGCTTGGTGTAAAAAATGCCGGCTGTAAAGGCATCGGCAGTGTCATAGGGAAGCTATTG
>JACGDI010005818.1:273663-287771 GCA_014898725.1 Jacaranda copaia
TATAATTTTAATAATTTTGAATTAAATATTTAATATTATTACAATAGTAACATAACCAAAACACTTTAATTAAATTAAATTAAATTTAACTAAAAAATAAAAAAAGGAAAAAGTTTTAAAAAATCTAAATTATTATAAATTTAAAAAAATAATAAAGACGTCTAAAATAATTTAATTAAAAATGTTCTATTAATTAAAAATTAAAAGACAAAAATTTAAAATTACATCTTAAAAAATATAATTTTAACTATATACTTACTAATATTAAAATCATAAATGTATTCACATTAATTCAATTAATTTTATTTATTAATTAATAAATAAATAAATAAATCCCCCCTCTCCCATATGTCCCTCTCTACGCGACACCTTTCCCCATCCCTATTCCCGCCCCAACTGCCCCGCCCCCACCAGTCCACCGCCACCGAAAGAAAAAAAAAAAAAAAGGAAGAGGGAGTTGAAAAAGGAAAAAGGAGGAAAAGGCCCAATCTTGCCGCGATAGGCTATGGCCATGATGGGGGGCCCCGCGGCCTCCACTTTTCCCTTTAGCATATCGGATTTAGCAATATATTTTTCGTAGATAATGTCCATGTATGATGCATGTATATATATAATCCAGCATTTTACTTTTGTTAATTTTATAAATTGAAGAAGTTATATAAAATTAAATTTCAGTCTCTCTTTGCTATTTTCCTTTATTTTTTGGACTCATATAGGGGAATATTTCTACACATTAAATTCAGTATTCTAATTTTTGACTCAAAATTAAGAGAGTGTTTACCTAAACTAGCTAATTCAAGAGGTCTTATTAAGCTCTAAAAACATTTTATATAAGGTCTTATATCTTATATAAATTTTTAAAAATATTTAGATAAAATAAAATTTTTAAATTTATAAGATATAAATAATGATAATTTTTTAATCAGTATCATTAAAATTAAAAGAATTTGTTAAGATTTTAAAAATAAATTAGGAACTTCTTAATTTTTTAAAAAAAGAGGAGTATCTTGTTTTAAAAGTTTATAAACTCTTTTTTTTAAAAAAAATTATTAAATACTTTTTAATATTAGATAAATTTTTAAATATATTATAAAATATTTTAAAAACTTATAAGTTGAATTATATACTCTCTAAGTTTTTAAAATAAAATTCTTCAAGGCTTCTATTATTTTAAAATATCCCGATTGACCAACTTTCATTTTGAATTCTGTGTTGAAGAATCCAATGTATTGCGTCTTCAACGGAAAATTTACTCAGTAATGGCATCCACGCGGAAACTCTTGACTGTATACCAAATGAACGAAGTTATTTTATTACTATATATTAAAAAAGTGCGAAAGTCTGTTTATTAAATAATTGTTCCCTGGACATGGACATTTTTTAGGACTATCGAAGAAGATCCTGCGGTTTACTCTAATGACTAGGACAGTCATTTTTCAATTGGTAATCATTTCCATTTTATTATTTTTTTCAAAAGTATGCAACATTTTCATAGCCCCTCTATTAAAAAGTGATTCTAGCAAGTCTAAGTCTTTCTTAATTGAAAAAAAAATACATATTTAATAATTGAATTTATTGTCCACGTCATTCTTTAACTCAAAGATTAACCGTTCAACTCATGGTATTTATGTGGAGCGGCCACCTCAAATCAATCATAGCATTATACGGTGACCACATGATACAGTTTGAATACATGAGGCAGCTACATAGACACAATGAGTACATCCATGCCAAAATGTTGGTGACCACCTTCCAAGATATTGCACTCGACTGGTTTGTGAAACTTGAGCCGTTGTCGATTTATTCTTATAACTAGTTGTGCGATAAATTTGTGCACTAATTTGCCAGCAAGAGAAAGGCGAAACTCCCCCATCCCCATCTCCATACCATAAAACAAAGCAAAGGGGAGTCCCTCCATGATTTCTTCACCAGATTCAACACGGAGGTCCTCAAGATAAATAACCTTAAGATCAAGTTCCTAATAAACATACTATTCCTGGGGCTCAGATATAAGGAACGTGCCAATGCGTTGGTGCGTGAATACCCCAAGTCGATGGAGGAGTTGCTCAACCTGGTTGAGAGGTACATGACCCAAGAAGTGATGAACAAGCTCAAGTTCGGATCCTCCGAGGTTGACAAAAAAAAAAAAGAAATAGACAACCAAAAACACAAAGAACATGGTCGATCTCCCATAAAACGTTTCCACGACTATACACCCCTGAACATCCCAAGGAGAGAGGTCATGTATGCTATCCAGCATGATAACCTCAAGAAATTGAGAAAGTTGACGGAGATTGAGGTAATGAAAAATCTAAGAGACCACTTCCACAAGTAGAAGGGGCACAACACAAATGAATGTTTCAACCTTCAATATGAGATCGAGAGGTTAATCAAGTAGAGCCACCTTAAGAAGTATATAACTGTGGACGCTCAAGTTGAAGGGGGCAAAATCGACCGGACTCCCCATTCAGAAAGGTCGATTACCCCTAGAAAGGAGGATAAAGGAAAGCAACTTGTCCATCCGAGAAATGATTGACATGATTGCAGGAGGTCCTACTGGGGGGACTCAAAATCTGCCCAAAGGAAAACTTAGAGGAGGCTTGAGTCTACTAAAGCCTCATTCGTCGGGATGACATTTCATCTTACGACAAGTGCAGAGCCTAACTCATTCACTGACAGCGACTTGGCACACCTCGAGGGCAGGAATATCGATCATAAAATAGACTGTCCAATGATAGTCTCTGTTGATATTGCTAACTTCAAAGTGCGCAAAGTCTTGGTCGATAATGGCAGCTTGGCCAACATCATCTTCCTCTCTACCTTGAAAAGAATGAATATGGGCCAGCTGAAATTTGAACCTGTGCACACACTATTGGTCGGATTTAGGGGATCAAAGATCATATCGGAAGTGTCCATCAACCTGTCAACATCATTTGGAGAAGCTCCCAGAAAGAGGACTTTGATGGTTAATTACCTTATAGTCGATACCCCATTCGCTTACAATGTCTTCATAGGTCAACCTACCCTTAATAACTTCCGCACCATTGTGTCGACCTACTAGTTGAAAGTCAATTCAACCCCAGCTGGTACAGGGGAACTTTTGTGCAACATGAAGGAGGCTTGGAGATGTTACAACATCTCGATTAAATTAAGCGAGCAAAAGACTCGACCGCAACTGAAGATCTCAAGAGATGTTGCTGTAGCGAAACCTGAGGACACTCAAGCCGCCAAGAAGTGAAAGTTAGAAAACACCAGGGTAGAGTCTAGCGGGGGATTTAAGACGATTGAGCTCGAACAGAAAAATCCTGACAAGATGACCCGTATCGGAATAGACATGGCCCTCACTTAGAGTGTCTTATGGTTGATTTCCTAAGAAAGAAGATTGACGGCTTTGTGTGGAAGACATCCGACATCCAAGGAATCGATCCCCACGTCATTGTGCACCGCCTTAAAGTAACTCCGCATACAAATTAGTCAGGTAAAAGACGAGGACACTCAATGTGGAGAGGACACAGATCATCAAGGAAGAGATTAGGAAACTCCTAGATGCTGGTTATATTGTAGAAATTCAATATCCCTCTTGACTTTGTAATATTATACTAGTCCCATAGAATAAAGGACAATGGCGGATGTGTAATGATTTTACGGATTTAAATAAAGCATATCCTAAAGATCCTTACCCCTTACCTTAGATAGATTTATTAGTTGATTCAACTGCTGGTTGTGAGTTATTGAACATGATAGATGCATTTTAAGATTATCATCAAATTTTCATGTCTCTTGAGGATAGGGATAAAACTTCCTTTGTTGTTCCTAATGGGCTATACTGCTTTCTGGTTATGCCTTTTAGGTTGAAAAATGCTAGAGCAACTTACCAGCGGCTCATCAAGTTGGATTATGTAGTCACAAACAATGAGGCAAAATATGAGGCCTTTCTTGTGAGGATGAGAATAGCGCTCGAGCGGGGGGTCAAACACCTAATGGCAATTACAGACTCCCAGATAATAGCTGAACATGTGGATGAAAATTTTGAAGCCAAAGACTTGATGATAAGCCGATACTTGATTGAAATAAAGCAGTTGCTACAATCATTCAAAAGGTTTACCCTTAGTTAGGTTCCTCAATCTGAGAACAAGCAGGCAAATGCTCTCTCAAAATTTGCCAACTCCACCAGGGGAATAAAAGGTAGGAAAATCACATTTTTGGTCTCTAACAAATCATCAATTGGGCCCTATGAGGAAAATTTGATACCAAGTATCGAAGGGACGACAACTTCTTGGCAGGTTTTGATCAAACTATATCTAAGCCAAGGCACTGTCCCCGAGGACAGAAATGAGGCTCAACACCTTCGAGGTCAAACTTGGACCCCCTTGAGGTGCCTAGACCGTGATTAGGCTCTAAAGGTATTACAATACATTCATACAGATATATGTGGCAATGATTTTGGAGGAAGATCCCTAGCTCACAAAGTAATTAGGTACGAATACTTTTGACCAACATTGTTGAAAGACTCGATGGATTTTGCACACAAATGTATTTCATGTCAAGTCCATTCAAATTTGCTACACCAATCTACAGCGCCAATGGTCAATGTCCAAATTTCTTAGCCATTTGATTAGTGGGGAATTGAAATTTTGGGTCCATTGCCAAAATCAACGAGGCAGCAAAAATTCGGAATTGTCACTATTGAGTATTTCACTAAATGGGTCAAGGTTGAAGTTGTTCTTAAGATAACAAATGCAGCCATCAAGAGTTTTATATGGAAAAATATCATCTACCATTTTGGTCTACCCAAAGTTCTTATATCAAATAATGGCACTCAATTCCAAAGCAAAATCACTAGAGGTTGGTGCAACGCCTTGGGGATCATACAACATTTCACTTTAGTGGGTAATCCTCAATTAAACAGTTAGACAGAGGTAACCAACAGAATAGTCCTCAACTATCTGAAAACTAGGATACAAGATACTAGCTCAAATTAGGTAGATGACCTACCCAACGTGTTATGGGCATACAAGACAACTCCTCGACCAGCCACTGGCCATATCCTTTACAGTCTAATTTATGGGTCTAAAGCAGTTATCCCCTCAAAGCTAATCTAACATACAACTCAAGTAATTCATTTCTATCCACTAAGAAACACGTCGAAGAGAAAACTTGATCTCAAAACTATTGACAAGCGTTGCCAAGAAGCATATAATACTATGTAGCGCTATAGGTCAAAAATGGCTGAGAACTACAACAAAGGGGTCAAATTACACCATTTTAAGGTCGGAGACCTCATCCTCAAGAAAGTTAAAGTCTCCAAGAATGTTGGCAAGCTCAACTCGAAATGGGAAAGACCATACACTGTTATCAAAGTATCAAAACACAATGCCTATGAACTAGCCAATGTGCAAAGAGAGGAACTCCCTCGCTCGTGGAATGCCGTCAACCTCAAGAAATTTTACATTTGAAAATGTGCTGTACTTATCATCAAAGCCCTTCGTCATGAATAAAATTCTAACAATATTGATATAATTTATAGGCATTGTTATAGTCAAGCGGCTTCACGCCGCCAAGACCCAAGTTGACCATGTTGTCGATGAATAAGCAGTCCTTCGCTGCTACTCAAGTGGTTTCATGTTACCAAATCTTAGGTCAACCTCGTAGTCGACAAATAAGTAGCCCTTTGCTACCACTCAAACAGTTTCATGTCATTAAGTCTTAGGCCGACCCCATAGTTGATGAATAAGCAGCTCATCGTTGCCACTCAAGCGGCTTCATGTTGTCAAGTCTCAGGTCAACCCCGTAGTTGACGAACAAGCAGCCCTCCACTGCCACTTATGTGGCTTCATGCCGTCAAGTCCGTAGTTGACCCTGTAGTCGACCAAAGGATATTAAAAATTGAAGATGTAGTTGCACAAATAAATTACTGCACAACAGACGATGTTAATCAGAGTCAATCAAGTCGACAACAGTGTTGTTAGATTTTCTTTATTATGATGGTCATAATCAAATAATTTCTCAGGTATTCTCTACATTATTATAATAGTTGAATTGGATATTGATGAGATTCAATAGCTATCTTTAACATGACAAAATGGAAAGGAAAAATAGTCTTTATTCATCAACTAATTGATCATCATTACATTAAAAAAAAAAAAAGAAGATAGTAGAAAGGCCAATTTAATTCTAGCTTGTCCTCGCCTGGTCGCCCTTAGACCACTCAGAGTCTAGCTCTAGCATTGCACATGCAAGGGGTAAAACATCTCGAGGTGGTTTAGAAGGCCCTGCGACATCGCTTATGAAGTTGGTCGAGCACAGCACATACTGCACCACATCGACCTCTTCTTCCCTCAGTTGCACCACCAGGTCTTCAGCGAACACGAATTCCTCAGCCAATTGTTCTAACCTTACATCGACCTCGGCCTTATTCTTTTGAGCCTCAATCAAGGGCTCATCCGGCACAGCAGTTGTAGTTTCTATCATCAGGGCCTACTCGACTCCTCCCTCTTTAGGGTCGAGATAAGGCCCCAGTTTCTTATTCAATATAAGACTTATCCTACTATTGTCTTCAGGATAGAAAATATATCCTAAGTGCTCGAGCTACTTTATAGCCCTATGGAAGGCTTTCTGAGCATCGTCAAGGGATGTGATCACACTCGCATCCTGAAAAACAAAGCTAAGGATAAATTGTTCAACCGCTTTGCGCCGCATCGTTGGAAGATGGCGGTTGAAAGCCTCCTTTGCTTCATAGGTCACCTCTGCAAGGTCTTAAGCCTGACTAAAACTAAAGCTCAACTGCAAATCTAAGTAGGCCCTCTTTATTATGGAGTCCATTTGACTCCGCTTTTCAACCGCCTAGACCAATTGCTCTTTAGAGTCAAGCTGTTCCTGCAGATCAGCTACCTTTTTATTCAGTTGCTTAACCTGGAGTTGGGAGGACTCGAGCTGCACCTTGAGTGTTTCGATATCCCTTCTTCCTTGTAACTCTTCTCTATCAACCAACGCTAGCTCAGATCGACGAAAAATATTATAGCCTAGTTGTCCTACCTGGAACATAAGAAAGTTACTCCACAATGCTATAATGAAAGAGAAATTCAATGAGAAATTATCGACCTTGTGCCTACCATATTACAGTGGTAGGACAACACCCGGAGAGCCCCAACCTGACTGAGGCTCATCAGCTTTTGCTGTTCAGCTATGAAAAGCCCTTACATTAGCCACTTCAATGCATTGCCGCCAATCATCCCTTCTTGGATGATGGAGGTCAAATCGATTATTTCTTGGGCTTGGTCAATGGCAAACAGAGGAGAAGATAACCAACAAAGTTGGAATAATACTCCATCGCCGAGTTTCCTAAATAGGTCATAACCTATTGCAACTTTTTATTTCCCTTTGTCCCCCACAGCCCTCTTTGGTGCCGAGCCTCCCTACTTGGCCATTTACTTTTTGCCCCGACCCGCGGGACTACTAGTAACAAGTTCCTCTCGACGAATTGGTGCCTGTTCAATTTGCAGAGACGGAGGAGCTGACATTGATCGGGTCAAACCTACTGGTCCTGTGAAAGCCTCTTCTCATCAAGCAGCAGTAGCTTGACGGAGCTCCTCATTTCTTAGAGCTCTGGCTTGTGGTTCAGTTCAACATCAAGCCATTACTTCTTCTCGATCTGCAGACACAAATAAAATAAGCAAACATTAAAGTCAAGCAAACAAAAATAATCACAATTAAAATGGTCGACTAGAATTTCTATCTAGTCGATCGCCCACAGGCAGGTCAAGTTGGGCTGACAATAAGCTAACCAATACCAGACACCTTTCTTCAATCAAAACTGAGGCCTTCATATGCCCCTTCCACCAACCCTCGGAATGGCAAGAACCCTTGGCTCCTGAACATAGAAAATATATTTTTTCCACTCTTGGCTGTAAGAAAAGGCAAGGGATACTAAAAATTTCGGTGGGGTCAAGCTGTCAAGTAGTAGAAGCTATACTATCAGACTTTCGTGACACAGGTAAATGGAATAAATTTGAAATGTTGGCGAAGGACGCCGGTTGATTATATAAGTGCATTAGCACGACAAAATTATACAGGGTGGCAAAATAGTTAGGAAACAGCTGGGTCATGCAAACTTTCAGGCCCACTAAGAGGTCGAATATCGTTTGCGCGAGGGGAAACCTAAGGTCACATCTTAACCCTTTTTCGAATACCGTTATACACCCCTAAAAAGGTCAATATATTCTACCTCGAGCTCTTGGCACTAACAGTTCATACTCCTTGGGAATATGGAACATTGCCCTAATTCATATCAAGTTAGCGGGGGTTATTTTGGAGGCTATTTCTGTATAGTGGTCCGATGTAAACAGTCAACCCCGGGTTGTAGGAACATCACTCAGGCCAGCATCACTCTCAAAAACAACCCTCACCTTGCTTGAGCTACTGGAACTACTTGAACTTGAGCTATCACTCGATGAACTACCTGACTTACTCTCGCGAGAAGTTTCAAACGTACTTCTATCCCCAGTCTCCCCTTGATAGGCCACACTCTCGAACCTAATGTTCTCACTATCGAAACTGGCAGGCATTTTTTCACAAAAGAAAAGGGAGAAAAGAACAAATGGGTAGAGTAACTTATAGTGAATATGTTGCAAGCTCTAACTACACAAAAGTTAGAGAACTTCAAAGGTAGGGATTCGACCAGATATAGATTCAGCAAAAGTGTAAATAAAGGCATCTATCCCCATTATTTATAGGTGTTTGTGCATAGGAACCCAAGGGTCAGTTATAATTACACCTTGCCTCTGTATTCTTCGTATTCTACAAAGTAACCGGCATATTAAATACAGCAAAACCGCCACAAATCCTAGTTGAGAATTCAAAAACTTTGGTCAGGAATTCGAAAACCCTATTCGATCTAGCAAAACCCTAGTTGAATTGGTAACCGCTAAAAATTGCCTAAGTACTCCCTGCTCCTGCTCGTCGACAAGCTTGATCAAGACCGTGAGTGGAGGGAACTCATGATATGAGATTGTCCAAGAGGCCCATTTAGCCTAACAAGCCCAACATCAGTTTTAAATTGCCTAACAGGCCTAACATCAGTTCTGGACTAATCCATTCGACAATAATTATCTGGTCGAGTATATTGTTGCCGACTGCACTCGACAGGAAGTTTCATCCGTTCTAGCATATTCTACCATCTCCTTAATCGACCTACAAGATCTGCTCAATTTATATCACCCTCATGAATCATACCGACACTGATTCAAATCCACGCTGTATTTATTACTCTGACATGTAGTATGCCTCTACATTAATGGTGCATAACAGTCAGTACAATCGTTGCCACCAACTCTACCACCAACCCTACCACCATATTTAATAGGGAGACACATACCAGAAGTGTTATTCACCCAAAAAAACAGGAGATGATGCCACCTGAAACAATACCTAGATCTAGAATGACCATCAACCCTTTGGTAAGGGCTAAAGCCTAATGCACCTAAGAGGGGCTTCTTCGACAAATCACACACCAGGAAAAGGCTATAAATACCTCATAGCCAACCACGCTCCAAGTAATGCCAAATATACTATAAGTTTTCAATATTCTATTCGATTATCATATTTCGACCAGAATTGATTTGAGCGTCGGAGTGCCTTAGCGAGGAGTACCTTGGCTAGTTTAACATGTATTGCTTTTACAAATTTCAAACCTCGAGAAGAATATCAATCGGATTACTCGACCTCTTTGATCAAATCTACCCTAAACAGTACCCTTTCACTATAAATAACTTCCAACCTCACCAATACTTATGCATGATGAAAAGATTTGCTTTAGATATTTCAGAATGAGTATTCCATGATCATGTTGAAAAACTAAAACTTTTTAGTTGAAGATTTTTATAATATAAAATACTAAATAAATGAGAGATTATAGAGTAATACTTCATATGTATGATATATTTTAAATTCAAATTAAAATATTATTCACATATATCTTAGATATATGATTTTATCTAAAGATATTTTACATATTTAAAGGAGATTATCTTAAAATAATTAAATTTGAAAATCTTTTATTAAGTTTAAGTTCTTAGGACATACAAATCAATCAGTAAAGCATTATTCATTTATCAAACTTTTAACTCTTTCACAAAGAAAATCATGATTTAATATTCACAAAATAGGTGTATTGTTCTTTTTATAGGAAATGGACAAGTTTTAAAATTTTACTAATTATAATATGTAAAGAAAATCATGATTACTAAGTCATTTTCTCACTTGGAAAATTTGTTCAAATAAATTTTTTAAAAATAATATATATTTAAAACTATAAGCTATTGAGGAGACAATTATTTAATTTAGATATAAACAAATTTCAAAAATTTATACTTCAACCAAAAATAAAGCAATCATAACTCTGAAATACAGAAAAATTATTAGATGTACGTGAAGATTTAATTATTTGTTTTGAAATAAATTATTAACTATTTTATTTAGATAAACATTTAACTCGTTTTTGGAGTAAGTTAAATTAAAAAATAGAAATATTTAACCTCAACATTTTTTGTTTCATTAGATTTTTTTTTTTACACACACTTATTAGATAGTCCCAATGAGTTTGTTTACTACTTCATTTTTTCAGCATGCTAAAACACAAAAGAATATTTTTAATACTGATTTATCCCCTATTTCATCTTAATGAATATATGTCAAATTTATTTAATTTTCAATCAATTACTTTTATAAGAAGATATTTAATACACTTATCATATATTTATAAAAGGAATTATGAGATGAAATATGAAATAAAATAGAGAAACCAAACAACCGAGTCAAGAAACATATTGATTGCTCTCCTCACTTTGTGGGAACACATATGATGTCTTTCAAATCACTATATTTTTTAATCATAAATTTCCATGTTTGTGTGGTTTCTAAAACAATAAAATCATTAAATCTATCTATTTCAGTTGGTACCTGGTGTTTTTGATTACTTTTGACTACACATTTAATTAGATACGAATGTCCAATTGAGTACTCCATCACTGTCCAACGTACCTAATCCAAGATCATCGAATTGATCACCTAAGTCAATTTATTTTCTCCACTCTCCTATGGGTTGAAAGATGTTAATTGGGAAGATAGCCTGAGCAATAGGTAAATCAAACCAAAAACCAAAATAAGGTTAGGCTCGATGAAAGGGATTCCCATGAAAGCTCTCTGATCCCTAGAGTAGTAAAAGATTGAAATATCAAAAAGTTCTAATTAAGTGTAATAAGATAGCAATAGAACATACTTTTTGCATCATCCAGATAAGGATATCTACATGGTACAACCAAGATGGAGCTATACAATCTATATTAGGTGGAAAAAATAGATGCAACCATGTGTACTAATCTAATGACCTTTGCTTTTAGGTCTAGGTTAGGTAACGAGCTAGGTCAAATCTAGCCCAATCAAGAAAATACAAATTTTTGGAGTATTTAAGTATTTTTACTGTATATGGGGCCAAACTTGTTAATTTTGGCTATTTTTTATCAATGTCATTGAAATCAAAAGTCCTCCATCATGAAAGTTGGTTGATTCACAAATTATCATTACAATGTGTTTGAATTCAATCACCTTCTTATAAGATATTTACCTTTGATACCACCATGATAGTCAATAATAGAATTGTACTTCTTTTTATGACATCCTGAAACATTATCTCTACTTTCTTGACTATTTGACTTCCCTCTGGAAGTATGGCATCTCTTGCATTCTTCCCTTTCTTCATCTTCTCCCCAATATAGCATACAATTATTTGGACATGCATGTATTTGGGTATAGTCAAGACAAAGTTTATTGATAACTTCCTTGGCCTCATAGAAATAAGTTGGGATCTTCGCATCTTCAAATGAATCTTTCAACAACTCTAATATCATAGTCATTCCCTTGTCACTCACTTTGCATAAGCACTTTATATAGTCCAATTTCACCAAAAATTTTAACTTCGAGTATTTCTTGCAACCCTGATATAATTCTTCATTTCCATCTTTCAGTAACTCGTAAAAGTCTCCACAATCTTTATTAGACTCATCACTTGAAGTTTCATATTCACCCACTAGTCGTTGTGATGTGTTACACTCAGTAGCATGCTGTCTTGAAAACCCAAATGCTTCGTTGATCAATATTTCCATAGGATTACTTGAATGTACTACCTCCTGCATATTATCTATATTTCTAGGATGCAATTGCACAATTTTTTCACCATGAAAAGTCCAAATTTCATAAGTTCTTGGAAAAGGCTTACAAATCAAGTGATCACGTACTACATCTATACTCTGCCATTTCATAAAGCCACACTTCGGACAAGGGCATTTAATTGCATTTTCAACACTAGCATTTGCAAATGCAAAGTCCAAAAACTTATCCAACCCATCCAAGTATTCAACCGTATTGCGTGGCTTGGTAATCCAAGCCTTGCCAATCGACATTATAAAGAATCTAAATTTAAAAAACAAAGAAATTTTAAAAAAAAAATCACATAGAAAAAGCATTATATTAACTAATAAAATAAAAATATTATTTATAAATAAACACAAATACTTACCAACAATCAACAATGGTTCCCTTGCTTTTCTAGATGCAAAAGTTAATTGATGAAAATCACAACGATAATGGTGCTTCCTAGACAGAAACAAGATAAATTAATGCTCTTATGCATGCATTCCAATTGCAACATATTTTATTTTCAAAATATTTCAAAAAATAAACCCAAACAAGCCTTAAAGATTTTCCTAAAGGTATTTGACAATTAAAATTGCACTATAGCAAAGTAGTGTCTTGGTATAATTAAGTAAAAAGGAGTCATCGTTGCTTAAATGTCTAAATATATTTATTTTAAATTTAACTCTTTGAAATTTGTTCCAAATACACAACTTATATTTGTAAAATAAATTCAACTTCTTTTTAAGTACTTTACAAACTCTTCACTATGGAAATAAGATTTTCATTCTGAAAGCTTGGCCAATGGGAGGGAATTTGAAAATCTACCATTAATTTATACTCTTTACTCATGGAATGCTACTTTCTCTTTCTTCTAAAATGGTCCCTAAACATAATAATTTTGTTTTCCATTATCCTAAGATAATGAGTCCCACCCTACCTTTAACAATAATTTCTCATATCAATATAATTTACTAACTATTTAAATAATATTTTTTATTTTTAAAAAAAGAAAACCCACTCTAAATCAAATAATAATTTCTTATCCCAACTTAATTAATAAGACATAAAGCTAAATAATAATATTATATTAAAATATTTGATATAGTTATACTAAAATATTATTCCAATTAATAAGACATGAAGAATTTGTTCTTTATCCCAAGTAATATAATACGCCCTTTCTTCATTCTAAGGAAAGATTATTACCATCGATAAGTTTTCATTAGTCAAACAAATAATCTTCCACTTGAATTGATCCAGAAATTAGATATACATGAGTTAAAAAGTAAAAATTTTGTAGTATAATTTTATCTTTAAAACAGTGGATCACTCAAATATATTAAATGAAGGTACATTTTTAATATAAAAAATCAAAACTTTAATGTCGATGTCATAATTAAAAAACAATAAACTGGGACGCACAAAACAACATTTATAAGCCTCCACTGTCACAGGTGAATCAAAGTTGAATTAAAAATGATTACAAATTTGAAGTCAAATTATAATAAAATAAAATAAAGCATCTCCATTTCACCTTAATTCCCACTCTAAAGGTACTCCGTCAATTACCAACCCCGCAAGAGCACAATTTGAGGGATGTCAACAAGTAAATTATTTAGATTAATTCCCACATTTAAAAAACATGTCGTTATTTTCTGTTACATTTTTTTATATTTCTTTGTTTCAATTTTAAAAGCGTATCTTTGTACTTAAGTTGTGACTTTAGATTAAAGTTAGTGATTTTATATTTTTAACTTTAAAAGTCAGTGTCCAATCTCACAAGCTTATCACAGGCCATTCACTTGGCCAAAAATCAAGAAACATTGAAGCAGCCATAGGTAAGGGGACCAAGAAATAAAAAATAGGGGATAACCAAAACATTTTAGAAGATCATAAGAGACATCTTGAGTTGGTCCTTG
>JACGDI010005818.1:287871-299650 GCA_014898725.1 Jacaranda copaia
TGAGAAGGGTAGAGAAAGAGGGGGAGGGAAAGATGGGAGATTGGCTCAATTCTAATATAGATTTCAATTCTAATTTTAATCAAAAATTTTATAGATTTCAAATTTAGTAGGGGTTTAAACCCCTCAAATTATAGTATATATTTTATTAAAATTATAATAAAAAATTTTAAAATTTAAATATAATTGTTGGCTATATAAATCATTACTACATCTACAATGCCCCCCATTATTTATTATTAGTGGGGTTTATAATAATCCCCACTAATATACTTATTTTTTGTAGTGCAATATAATCAAGCATTCATCGAACATAAACCAATATATAATTTAACATAAATTCAATATATAATTCAAATCATAATCAAACATAAAATTCACAAAATATAAATCTAACAAAATCTAACACATAATTCAATATAATTACAAAATCTAAACACATGTAAATCTAATTTATTCAATATAACCAAATATACATCCAACATAAACTAAAATATAATTTAATACAATCTTTTGAAAACTTAAATTTAAAAGTTAAATGAGTAACCTTTAATTTGATATAGACTATATGGATATAGATATAGACAATACAAAATTTTTGGTATATAAGTATCTACTTATTAGTATATTGATGTGAATTATAAACAAATTGAGAATTGAAATATCTATAGACCATTCATAATCCAATTCTTAATTTTTTTATCATTACATCAAACATATTCAAGTAGATAAAAATACCAAAGACTTTATATAATTAATTATACATTCTATCAAAAATTCCCATAAATAGAATATTTCAAATCGCCTAAAAAACAAGACTCAACAAAATGTAAAGCATTACTTCAGTTAAAAACAACTTATAATATCTATAAACACATATTGAATCAAAAAATTAGATACATGTGTCCCTTACCATAACAATACAACAAATCTCATAATTTATAAAATGATTATCAATCTAAAATTTTCTTACAAGTGCACATATTATCTATAAATCATAATTCTACAAACTAAAATTGAAATTTATAAAATTAATATAATCCAACATATACGAACATAAAGTTTAACTCAATCAAAATTCTAATAGAATTTTTAATTCACATAAAACATAAATCTAACATTATATAATAATATTTAATACGTAAATCAAATTAAACTGATGTAATTTAATCTAATATTTAAATTAAATTTAAACTTACATAATAAATCATAATTTAAACTAGCATTTACAATTAATAATATTCGTAAACACTGATTAACACATAAACACTCATTCTTATACCCAACATCATCCTACAAATAATTAAAAACCAATCAACAAAAAATGAGAAGACTTCACCCCTTCTCCTAATATCCCATCCTCCTTCTTAATTCCACAAATTCTATATACATATCTTAACTAAATACATAAATACATAAATCATATCATAACTAAATATACTAATGCATAAATCAAATTTTAACTAAATAAATTATAATTACAAAAAATACCTTAATTAGTGCGATAATGCATAATATAAGCTCTCCAAACCTGAAACAATAAGCAAACAAAAAACCATTAGCATTTTAAAATTAAAACAATTTTTTTTAAAAAAAAATAAAAAATAAAAAAGGTAAACAAATAAATAAATTTGCAACCAGTGCAGCCAACAGAGCTTGCTGGGAGCTTGCTAGGTGGGCGCACCCCTACTGGGTGTTTGCTAGGGGGGTGCCTCCAACAAGCTAGGTGCAAATGGCCGGGCACAATAAAAAAAAAAAAGAAGGGAAAAAAGGAAGGAAAAGGAAAAGAAAGATGGAACGGGAGATAGAGATAGAGTGTGAGTGTGTGTAGGTTGGGGAGGATGGGTTTATTTTCCCTACTCCCTCGATTTTCCTCTTAACTAAATAATCTTGCTACGCCAAAATTTGCGACTTTAGTAGTTATTTCTTCATCTAAAAGTATATTACTAGCTTTTAGATCATGATGAATGATCTTGAGTGGACAATCTTCATGCAAATAAAGAACCTCCTTAGCGATGCCTCTTATGATCCTCAAACGCATACTCCAGTCTAAATGCAGACAGTGAATGGAATCTACATGCCCATTTAAGCATATGTTAAATTAATTAAAGAGCTCAAATAAGATCAATTATTTAACTGAATGGACATCAAAAGTACATTGTGAAGAAAATAAAAGTGAAATGCAAGTTACCAAATATGAAGTGGTCTAAGATTGGCCACTAACATGACCTCATTTTTAGATTCCATATCACCCTGTTCCGAATCTCTTGACTGCTATTCTTTATTATTCGGAAGCTTTCCCTAAGGTTTTTAATCCAAATAGATCAAATTTGATTTAAAATTTCAAATTTAAAAAATACTAAAACTATATTAATTTCAACTAATTTTTCTACTTACCCAGTAAATGATCCCAAATCCACCTTGTCCCAGCTTGTTAGCAGTAGAGAAATCATTCATTGCAGCTTTAATTTTATTGAAATCATATTGCATGGATTCAATAGTACTTAAGTCACCAACTTAGCCATGTAGAAGAGAACAACCTAATTAGTTCATGAATTGCATGATCATAATGAAAGAAGCATAGATAGAAATAAATCTTTAGGAGATTAATTTACTTTCAAGTTTTCTCTTTATGCTTCTGCTTCATTTTCTTTCTCAAGAAGATGACACAATGAACTGTAATATTAGACAAGATGCACTTGAAACAACAACGGCGATGACAGTTTTATTGATTGTCTTTTCTGCAGAATCAAGAAGAATTTGCGTTACTTTTGAGGTAAGATCTAAATCTGATGTGGATGCCCAAATAAGATAATAAACATAAAGTAAGATTTAAATATAATATAAATACTCCCAGTAAGGTAATAAATACAAGGGATCAATTTCTGCATTTGATAGGATAAAATTCATTTTCATTTCAAAATTATCCCTATCCTTTTAGTTGACTTCAATCTTATTCTTTTGGCCATCCTCCATCAACATACCTGGCCAAATTAAAGGGTATTTTAGTAACTGCTCATTTTATAATTAAACTAATAAAAAATTAAAACAAAAGATGAGCTATTTATTTCTATGGGATAATCTAAACCATAAACCAAAAACTAAATGCAACATGTATGATTTATTTTCAGTTTTTTTTATAATTTTGTTGAATTTATTTTATTATACTTTAATTTAGTGAATATGCAGAATGTAAGCTCTCTAGCCTCAACTGTAAACAATAGCGTAGGTTCTCAATCTTGAAAGTAAGATCTCTTCACTCTATGATAATTTGTTCAATTGTAAGTCGATATATAAGTTAAATTATTAAATATATTTATACTAGCATTATTCATGTATTATGCATGGATTCTTTAAAGAATACTATATAATAATTTGATTGTTGAATAAATAAAAATTAAAAATATGGCAAAAAATGGTCAAGTAATTAGTAAAATTAAATATTACTTCCAAAAATGATCAAGTAAAAGTAAATTTAAAAATTTAAAATTTAGTATTTAAATACTTAGAACATATAGAGACATACCATATACACGACGTCATGAAAAATAAATTTCAAGATTATTCAGCAAGTTAAAAAAAAAAAAATTCAAACTTCCAAAGATAAAAGTCTATGAATATTATTATATACTTTACTAAAAAGAAGAAAATATTATGCAACCAAAAACTAATCGACAGTTGCATTAAAAAAATAAAAATATATGAGAATGGCATAGAAAATAAGATTGACGGCTTAAAAGTTGTTGGAAACTTAAAATTATAATGCTTTAAGATTATTTTAGACTTAGAGATGATAAATATAAATTACCTTATAACTTAAAATATAAAGAGTTAGATAATATATTGAATATAAAAAGTTAGATAATATATTGACTGCTAAGAATTAAAAAAACACTTATTTAATTTTAATTCTTGATTCGACATCAATTAATTTAGAAGAAAACTACGATCGCAAAGATAAAAAAAAATAAAAAAATAAAAAAAATCAAAATAAATATATGAAACAATTATAAAGTTAAAGTCAATTAATATTAGTATATAAGTTCATAAAAACCTTTTAATTTGACACATAACCTAATTATCGAATAATTAAGTGCAGAAAAGGGTTTAACAATAGTAATACAAAGTTAAAATTATAGTAAATTGATAAAGTAATTATAAACTCAAGATTAATTTTAAAATATGATGTAGTGATAGGACATGAGGATGAATTAGAATGTAAAATAAAATATAAAAATAAAATGTGGTATATTGTCAATTAAGAGCAACATGTTAATGGTAGAATTTTTTTTTATTTAAAATGCATTTTCTATGCAAAATTCAAGGAGCATTTTGCTTTTCTTTTTATATTTTGAGAATGATTTTGTTTATTATGTACTATATAAAAGATAGTTAAAAGGGCCCTTTGGTTATTTTCTAATTTTTAGTCAAAAAGTATTACTGAAAGATGACCAAAAGAATGAGACTAAAGTTAATTAAAATGATAAGAATAATTTTATAATTAAATTAAAACCTTGACAATGAAAATGAATTTTGCCCTCATTTGATATGATAGAGCCAACATAAAGACAAAATCGAAAATACTGGGAACGCCTTTATCACTCAAAATTGTCAAGTGATCAATATAATGAAGCAATTTATTGGAAAGGGAAAGGATGACATGATTTTCTAGCGATTTGGATTTTTGGTCAGTTTTTCATGCATTCTTAACTCATTTATTTATTATATTAAATAAGAGCCGAATGGCCGCTACAAAGTTAGTTGACCTGTGGGCCTACCGCGATCACTTCGAATCCCCATTTCAGCTGTAATTTTATCTTTTATTCTACAAATATGTACAATTGTAACTAAATATTTTTCAAAAAAATATTTAAAAGTCTTGGCATGATCTGTGAACTGCAACCAAAGAAGACGTCAATATCATGGGAAATATACAAAAGTAGGATCATAATCATGACTAATTGATAATGTAGAATTGAATTTAGAATAATACAAAATTAAAATTAAAATCATTGAAATATTTAAAAAAAAAAAGACATGAGTCATCGAAAAGCACAATTAACACTGGTGTCACCAATGATAACTATGCTTTTTGATAACCTATCCTTTTTTTTCCAATTTTTTAGGAGTTTTGATCCTAATATTGTATTACCTCAAATTTTCGGTTATACATTACAAATTGGCTATAGTTACAATTTTTTGCAATTCTCCCTTAAAATCATTTTGAATCTTATATTTTGATTGATGTTTTATTTTTTTCCACAAGGTGGATGCTTATCAAATGTACATAATCACAAGTAAAAAATTTTTTACAAAAATATTTACTGCGGTTGACATCTATTTGTCAACTGAAATAAAAGATATGTAAAACACAAATTGAAATAAAGGATTTGAACTCCATCAAAATTGAATAATTTTGTAAATATATTTCATAGGATCTTTCCATAATTACCTGCTGGTGATATTGATACCAGTAGTGGTTGCATCATAGTTTCATTATAAAAAGGCCAAAGCTCATAGCGAAGAGCGCAGCTGAACTAGTAGATTCCACCCCCTCTGCTCCAATAATTGTTGTAATTGACATAATTACAATAATTAATTATTAATTAACTTTGAATGGATGTCAATTATGGTTGGAATTCAAAGATTAATTGTGGTGGTGCAATAGAAGAAAGAAATTTGTTAAGTGTTTCTTGTTAAGTTGTCTCACATGGAATGTTTGAAAAAGTGGAGGAGTTGAAGGGTTATTCCAACCCTTCACTTGTCCCACATTGGTTTTATAAATTAGTGTTGACTAGTTTATATTGAACTCAAGTAAGAATGCTTGATAAAGTGTTCTATAAGGAATTCATATGAGTGGACCACACGCGCGTCGTAGCCGTCACCGCAGTCGGGCCCCAGACCGGCTCCGGGTCGCGGGCATTAAGGTGAATGTCTCAGTCCTAATTTTATCTTTTGGGGACAAATTCAATTAAAAGATTGAATTTTAAACTTGAAATGGGATTAACCAAATCATGAGTCATATCCATTGGAGATCTTGCCAAATACTTAGTGACAAAGCTGATAAGGATTAAGGCTTTTTTTTTTGTTAAAACTCTAATCAGCCTTTTTAGCCGTCAAACCCTAGCAAATATTAGGCCTAGCAGTCAGCCCATCTCCTGCAGCCAGCCCTAATCCTTCTCTATAAATAGACTGCCTCAGGCAGACTTGGAGATACACAAAAAACACCACAAATGCAGTGTTTTTTCTGCCTTGAGTTTTCCCTCTTCTCTCACTGATTATCCTGTTACTCTGCTACCTTCTCATACTTAAGCCTTTCTGCATTCTTATATATTGAATATACACATACCCATACACGAGAGGTCTTATATTCTGGTGGTTTTGACTATATGGTTCTAATTTTAGCGACTGAGTACTGATCCAAGTGAGCGAGACAAAGTGCACCAGATCGTTCTAGACTATCTCATCTTGAAAGGAGCTGTATTGTACCCGTTGCACTGGTGAGTTGGGGTGCTCGTTTCTTCAAGGAAAATAGAATTTCTCTGTAATTTAATTGCTTGATTAATTCTATTAAGATACATAATGTTTAAGATAAGTTTACTTTTAAATTTTGGTATTTACATTAGATAAAACTGACATCATATTTTATTGTTTTATTGTCTTGGTTGATATATGAATTTTAACTTTTTTTGGACTCGATTCTAATTAAATAATTGCTTAAATTCTAATTTTCCTTGAATTGACGTATATTTCTGAACATGCATGCTATATATTTAATTCTGACGATTCAAGTTATGTGTATTAAATTTGATATCGCATTATTGATTTGAATTTTATATTGATAAAAAAGCACGTTCTGCCTCAATTGTGATTATTTGTTCTAATTTCTGATATTCTGATTTGCATATTCATTTGCATATTGGTATATCTTGCTGTGAATTATAAATAATAATTTTGAAGAAATGAATATTTAGTGTGTTTTTATCTGCTGAAATTCTGATTAGATATCCTATCTAGGAATCTTGCCTGATATTTTTGAGTAGATATCCTATTTAGAAATTCAACCTAGATATTCTGCTTTAGGGTTATTTTGTATTCAATCATGGCTATCAGTTCTAGTGCTATTGGTGAAGTTATGTCAGCAAAAATTGACCTTTCCGACCTTCCAAAAAATTTCTCAGGCCAGTTTTTTAAGCGTTGACAATAGCGCATGAAAATCTGGCTGACAATGAAAGGTCTTCTTTCGTTGATTTAGTTGACCATGCCAGAACTAACTGAAATTGATGCAAAAATTAAAGAAATAGCTTATTAGAAAATGAAAGATCAAATTGTTTGAGGAGTGATTCTGTCAGCTTTGTTTGATTCACTCTTCAATGTGTACTGTTCTGATTCCTATTCGGCTAAGTAATTGGATAGAAAATACAATACTAAAGAGTAAGGGGCTCAAAAAGTATTTGGTTTCCAAATTCCTGAAGTATCATATAGTTAAGGGTAGGTCTGTATCTGAACAGACACATGAATTGATCAATCTAGAGCATTCCCTAGCTGATGCTGAGATGAAAGTCCTTGAGCAATTTATGGTGATGTCAATTGTCGATAAGTTCCCCAAGTCTTGGGAAGGCTTCAGCATGACTTTAAAGCATCAAAAAAGGAAATTAACTTTAGATGATCTAATAATTGCCATAAGCATAGAAAAGGAACAAAGAAATCAATCACACAATTTTCTAATTGAATATAATCCTAAGGCAAATGTGATAGTGGGAAAGAAGAAAGTCAACTTGAACTCAAACTCTAAAACCGTCGATAAAGGAAAAGCGAAAATTAGTAAGAAACCAAAGGCTAACAGGCCATGCTAGAATTGTAGACAAAAAGGATATTGGGCTAAGGAGTGTTCCTCCAAGAAAGCTAAGGCTAAAGCCCAGTCTGCTGGACTAGTTGTCAACATAGTTGTTGGAGACACCAGCAAAGTTGGAGTTCTTGATGCATCCATTGATGAATATGTTTCTTTTAAACATGAATTATTCTCTATCTATGAACTATATGATTGGTTGATAGACACTAATGCTAATGTGTACGTTTATGTTGATAAATCACTGTTTGTGTCTTACCAGCCTATTAACGAAAGGACTGTGATAATAGGGAACTCAAGTGCAGCCAAAGTGTTTGGGATAGGATGCGTGGACCTGAAATTTCCTTCGAGGCGCATACTGTCTTTGCAAAGGGTACATCATGTCCCAGCAATTCGAAGAAATATAATAAGTAGTTTTGTAATAGTTAGGAAGGGTTTTGAAATTTCCTTCAAATCAAATAAAGTTGTAATTTTACATTACGAAACTTTTATTTGTAAAGGCTATCTTTCTGATGGTTTGTTTAAACTGCGAGTTGAGAACATTCTTTGTTCAAATAAAGTGGATGTTTCTATTTCTCCTATCATAAATGTTATTGAGAATTCTTCTATTTGGCATAGTCGTTTAGGACACTTAAATTTTGGTTCTGTCAAACGTATGATGAACTTAAATTTATTTTCTAAATATGAAATTGAACAAGGTCATAAATGTCAAATCTATGCTGAAGCTAAGTAAGTGAGAAAGCCTTACCATTTGGTTGAAAGGCAAACTGAAATTCTTGACTTAGTGCACACAGACATTTGTGAGTTCAATGGAGGTTTAACAAAGACAATAAAAGATACTTTATCACCTTTATAAATGATAGCAGTAGATACTGTTATGTTTATTTATTAAAACATAAAGATGAAGCACTAGAAAAGTTCATTACGTTTAAAAATGAAGCCGAAACATAAATTGATAGAAAACTTAAATGGTTAAGGTCAGATAGGAGCGGAGAATATGGGTCCAACCCATTTCATGAATACTGCCAAAATTTTAGCATAGTTCATGAAGAAATAGCCCCTTATTCTCGCACTTTGAATGGGATAGCTGAACAAAAGAATAGAACATTCATAGACATGATTAACAGTCTACTTTTGAATTCTAGATTGCCTAAGTACATGTGAGGGGAAGCTCTGAATACGGCTTGTCATATTTTGAATAGAGTTCTCCTGAAACATAAAGAAAGTACTCCTTTTGAATTTTGGAAAGGCGGGAAACCTAGTCTAAAGTACTTCCAAATGTGGGGCTGTCTTGCAAAAGTATTAGTCCTTGAACACAAGAGGAAGAAGCTAGGTCCTAAGACTGTTGATGCGGTCTTTCTAGGCTATGTGGAAACATATTATGCTATGAGATTTTTGGTTATTAAATCAAAGATTCCAGGCATAAATGTGAATGCTATAGTTGAATTTCATGATGCTACGTTCTTTGAGAATGTGTTTCCCATGAAGACTGGGATACCTTCAAATGTTTCTTTAGATTCAACTCTAGAGTCTGCATTGATTTTAGATCATGTGGAAAAGATGGCAAATGTCGAGGGTGGTCCTAGTAGTAGCACAATTCCAGAAGAACTGGATGAACCTAGATAGAGTAAAATGGCTAGAATCACTAAGGACTTTGAAAGTGACTTTGTTACTTACAATGTCAAGGGTGATCCTGTTACCTTCAAGATGCTATGGATTCCTCTGAGGCTAAGCATTCGAAGAAAGCTATTAAGAGTGAAATGGATTTTATTATCTCAAATGGGACATGAGAATTAGTCGATCTCCCTTCGGGGTGTACTATTATAGGAAGCAAGTGAATCTTCAAAAAGAAACTGAAATCTGAAGAACTGTTGACAAGTTTAAAGCCAGGCTAGTTGCCAAATGGTTTAAGCAAAAAGAGGGAATAGAGTATTTCGACACCTACTCCCCAATAGCTCATTTGACTACAATCCAAGTGCTTATAGCACTGGCTTTCATATATAATTATCCTATTCACCAGATGGATATGAAAATAGCTTTTCTATATAGTGATCTCGAGGAAGAAATCTATATGGATCAGCCAGAGGGATTTGTAGCTTTTGGAAATGAGCAGAAAGTTTGCAAGCTTGTTAAATCACATTATGGTTTGAAATAAGCACCTAAACAATGGCATGAAAAGTTTGACAAAACCATATTGTCATTTAGCTTCATAGTTAACGATAGTGACAAGTGCGTCTACTGCAAAGTTAAAGGTGATAACTGTATTATGTTATGCCTATATGTAGATGGCATTCTATTAATAGGTTCCAACACTGAGATTTTCAATGAGACTAAGTGTTTCTTAAAGAAGAAGTTTGAAATGAAAGATATGGGTGTTGCAGATATAATTCTTGGACTTAAGTTGACTCGCTCAACTGAGGGTATAGCAATTTCTCAATCTCACTATGTTGAGAAGATAATTGAGAAATATGACTGTAAACAAAGTAGAATCGCTAAAACGCCTTATAATCCTTTAATAGCTCTCTTTAAGAATAAAAGTGGTGTACCAGTATCTCAATTGAGGTATTCTCAAATAATCTGTAGCTATAGTATCTTGCAAACGGGTCGAGACCAGATATCTCATTTGCGGTCTCCAAACTTGCTAGATACACAAGTTATCCTAATCGAACCCATTAGGAGGCTTTAGATAGGGTACTTGGGTATCTAAAGGGCTTAGTTTCACTAGCCTTACACTACAAAAGATTTTCTACAGTGCTGGAAGGATATAGTGATGCTAGCTGGATAGCCAAAAACTCCAGAAGTAATAGGTGTACAAGGTATATATTTACCTTGGGTGGGGGCACTGTCTCTTAGAAGTCTACCAAACAAACTTTGGTAAGTCGGTCGACTTTTGAGGCTGCGTTGTGTGCTTTGGACACTACTGGGACAGAGGCAGAATAGCTGTATGGGTTAATGGTACAATTGCCCATGGTGACCAAACCTGTACATTGTAATAACCAAACTACAATTGCAAAGATTAGTAGTTTAAAGTTCAATCAAAAGACTAAAAGACACATCCAAGTTAGACTAAAGTCTATAAGGGAGTTAATGTCTGAAAAGGTTATAGCAATTGATTTTGTTAGATCTAAAGACAATATTGCTGACCCTTTAGCTAAAGGACTTGATTTGTCATTAGTTCATAAATTCAAATTGGAGATAGGACTGCAAACCTATCAATGAGATACCTACAGTGGTAACCCAACCTACCAAGTGGCGATCCCACAAGGTAGATTCAATATGGTATAAACAAGCTGTTGAGTATATCAACTTGCACCTAAAATTAATCGATACTTCGTATTTGGTGTCTCTCCCCTGAATACCTAGTAGGTGTTGATTACTACTAGTTTAATAAGAGTTCAACTCTAAATGAGGTCAAGTTATTTGGATGAGATGCTGGCAATGCATCCCTAGAGATGCCCAACTAAATGAATGCAGTCCTTTGGCAGAGACTAAAGGAATTAGGTTATTCCTTGACAAACATTCATGACTTAGGATCAGGACACATAGCTTTAATGTGTCAACCCTAAAGATTAGTACATAGCCGTTAGCTCATTGTTACTGATTGACGCAATCACAATCATGGGAACAAATTCAAAGCTTAAATCCATTTGTTCCAGTGGTGGCAAAAGTCGGATGACTTAAGAAGTGGTTCAAACCGAAAGGTACCATTTCTAAAAGCGAGCTATGACTAAATCGGATAGCCATTATCTATGGATTTATGGGGGATTGTTGTAATTGGCATAATTAGCATAATTAATTATTAAATAACTTTGGATGGATGCCAATTATGGTTGGAATCCAAAGATTAATTGTGGTGGTATAATAGAGGAAGGAAATTGATTAAGTATTTTTTGTTGAGTTGTCCCACATGGAATGCTTGAAAAAGTGGAGACT
>JACGDI010005818.1:317491-327621 GCA_014898725.1 Jacaranda copaia
AAGATGCCATCTCAAATCTCATTTGAGTCTTCCCTCCAAAATTCATTCTTCCTAGTTAATCAAATTAATCTCTTTAATTTAATTAATTATTCTTTAACTTAACTCTTTAAATCAAACTAGCTTAACTCCTTAAGCTAAATTTGTTAACCTAACTCTTTAAATTAACTTGACCAATTGATGATTATGTTGGCACCAAATAATTAACTTCTTAATTATTGGTCTAATTTAACACTTAAATTAATTAAGCCAAAATTGACCATCAAACTTGGCGCCAAAAATCAGTCCACTACGAGACACCATTTATAACACCTTAGAAAATTCTCTCCATTAATTAGGAAGCTAATTGGATTTTGTGTGTGACCTAATAGGTTGTACCATTCATTGGACATAGGCACACAACTCTTTGCGACTTTTGAATATCTTGTATTTATTTTAGTTTAAAACTCCTTTTAAACTTGTCAACTCAATTCAATTAATCTCATTAATTGAAAAGTATCCCATCTCCATCGTCAATGTCCAACCTTAAGTCCATTGAGCCCAACTAATTGGCCAAAATGAATATTCTGAAAAACCATCATTGCTCTATGCGTACCATGCAAATACGGCCCTTCCATTTCCTATTTTCTGAAAGAGGCCTAGAGAATCACATTTGGAAAACTCCTTTTTCAAATTGTCACACTACCTTGTGCAAGGATTTCTGGGAATCGATTATCATAGAACACATAGGAGATGTACTCGCCCTTCACAATAACGAAGAGTTGGATTCTATCTTAAATCTCACAAACCTCCATGTCAAATAGCTCATACCCAATCTCAACCCGAAAAACCCACGAGTTGGTCAAGGAAAAGTCAAAGCATGAGGACCGAACACAAGGTCACCATGGATCCTCAAGTCAAAGGACTAATAATATGCATTAGCATAAGCAGGACAACTAGCTTCTACCAACTTGCCACTACGGCTATCTAGTGGATTCTCCAATGAGTTTTCAATGCCTTATTCTCTAACAAGCACCCACTAACATACACCCGTATATCATATAGTTGCTCATAGAATGGAGTAATCTCCAACCCTTGGATTTATGCATCATTAGTGCAAGTCTATCCAGATCTTAGAAGCCCCGTCTCATAAAATTCTATGACTTGGAAGGTTTAAGATCACGACCATGTGAGACTTATTCTATAGTCACCAAACCAAGTCACACAGTCATAGGTAATCAAAGGGCTCCATCCAAATGCTAGTAAAGTAAAACAAAGTATAAGATGAAGATGGCTATATAAAGAATATCATTCAATTAAAATTGTACCATGAGTAAAATAATTTACAAAATCAATCTCATTGACTTGTAGTGCACTATTCCAACACTTACAAGGTGCTCTACATGATTCTCCGCATTCCAGAAATTGGCATTCTTCTATCCGCTTATAGTTTCTAGGAGTAGCACACCGAAGCTAAAAACATCTGACTTAACGGAAAAGTGTCCATGAACAATATATTTTGGTGCCATATATCCCCTACAGTCACCAAATTATATTACTGTAATATGAATATCATTGTAAGGAATAATTGTTTTATAGGAAACTGTATTACTATATATAAGAGAAAATCATATGTGATAAAAGTTTTTTCACCAACTTGAATATTATCGAAAATAATATATATATATATATTATATAAGTGATAATAAATATTTTATTTACTTAAAAGATGATTTCATTTTGCAAATGTAATGTTATAAGTTTCTAAGCTTTTACTATTGATTCTTAATGGCAATCTTATTTAACTTGTCAAGGAAATTTAGTATTAAAAAAAATTATCATTAAGAATTTGTAACAAGATTTTTGTTGTTACTACATACAAGAACAAATAATAATAACAACTTAAAAACCAAATCTGGGCACCATTAAATTTATAACAAAATTATTAAATATAACAAAACAAAAAAATCTTTCCAGTTAATATGAATAGCTATAGATTACTTTGATATTATCTCCAAACTTTCAATATTTTTTTTCCTTACAGTAGCATTTATTTGATTTTTAGTCATAGCATATCATTTTAAGTTACTAATTTGAGAAAAATACAGCAGCTGCTGTAGAATAAAGTAAGACTTACAAGGTTCCCACGATCCTACTAGTACTCCCATGAGTTTCCTCTTGACTAAAAAATTTTGCTATGCCCAAATTTGTAGCTTTAGGACTCATTTCTCCATCTAAAAGTATATTACTAGCTTTTAGATCACGATGAAATGATCTTGAGGGGACAATCTTCTTGCAAATAAAGAAGCCCCTTAGCTATGCCTCTTATGATCTCAAACACATACCCTAGTCCAATTGCAGATGCCGAATGGGATCTACATGCCCATTTAAGCATATGTTAAATTAGTTAAATGGCTCAAATAAGATCAATTATTTAACTAATTGGATATCAAAAGTACATTGTGAAGAAAATAAAAGTGAAATGCAAGTTACCAAATATGAAGTGGTCTAAGCTTCCATCATGAAGGAATTCATATACAAGAAGCCTCTCAATTTCTTCAATAGAGAAAACTAAGAGTCTAACTAGATTTCTATGCTGATGATTGGTCACTAACACCCTGTTCCGAATCTCTTGACAATTTTTTGACCGCTATTTCTTTATCATTTGGAAGTTTTCCCTGAGAATTTTAATCCAAATAGATCAAATTTGATTTAAAATTTTTGAATTTTAAAAAATATTAAAACTATATTAATTTCAACTAATTTTTCTACTTAGCCAGTAAACGACCCCAAATCCACCTTGTCCTAGCTTGTTAGCATTAGAGAAATCATTCGTTGCAGCTTTAATTTTATTGAAATCATATTGCAGGGATTCAATATATTAGTTGAATTGCATTTTAATGAAGAAAGCATAGAAAGAAATAAATCTTTAGAAGATTAAGAATTTAGTTTCAAGTTTTCTCTTTTGCTTCTTCTTCATTATCTTTCTCAGGAAGATGATACAACAAACTGCTAGTATTAGATAAGATGCACTTGAAACAACAGCTGCGATGACAGTTTTATTAGTTGTCTTTTCTGCAAAATCAAGAAGAATTTACATTACTTTTGAGGTAAGATCTAAATTTGATGTGGGTGCTCAAATAAGATAATAAATATAAGGACTTTCAAAGTAAGATCTAAATCTAATATAAATACTCCCGAGTAAGGTAATAAATTTAAGGGATCAATTTCTGCATTTGATAAGATAAAATTCATTTTCGTTCCTGAGGTTTTAATTCATCCCTATCCTGTTAATTGACTTCAATCTCATCCTTCTGGTCATCCTCCATCAACATACTTGGCCAAATTAAAGAGTATTTTAGTAATTGCTCATTTAATAATTAAACTAATAAAAAATTAAAACAAAATATGAGCTATTTATTCTTATGGGATAATCTAAACCATAAATCAAAAACCAAATGATGATTTATTTTCAGTTTTTCTTTTATTTTTTAATTTTGTTGAATTTTTTTTGTTCTACTTTAATTTTAGTGTATACGCAGAATGTAAGCTCTCAAGCCTCAACTGTTGACAATATCATAGGTTTCCAATCTTGAAGGTAAGATCTCTTCACTTTAAGGTAATTTGTTCAGTTGTAAGTCAATAAATAAGTTAAGTTATTAAATATATTTATACTAGCATTATTCACGTGCTATGCACGGATTCTTTAAGATTACTATATATTAATTTGATTGTTGAATAAATAAAAATTAAAAATAAGAATATAAAAATAAAAAAAATATGACAAAAAAGGGTCAAGTAATTAGTAAAATTAAATATTACTTCAAAAAATGGTAAAGTAAAATTAAATTTAAGAATTTAAAATTTAGTGTTTAAAATCTTAGAGCATATAAAGACATCCCATACAGATGATGTCATGACAAATAAATTTCAAAATTATTCAACAAGTTAAAAAAAAAAATCAAACATCCAAAGATAAAAATCTATGACTATTATTATATACTTTACTAAAAAGAAGAAAACATTTATGCAACCAAAAACTAATAGATAGTTGCATTAAAAAAATAAAAATATATGAGAAGGATATAGAAAATAAGCTTGATGACTTAAAAGTTGTTGGAAACTTTAAATTATAATACTTTAAGATTATTTTAGACTTAAAGACGATAAATATATATTACCTTAGAACTTAAAATATAAAGACTTAGATAATATATTAACTACTACGAATTTAAAGAAAAAATTTATTTAATTTTAATTTTTTATTAGACATCAATTAATTTAGAACAAAACTATGATAGCAAAGATTGAAAAAATTAAAAAAATCAAAATAAATATATAAAATAATTATAAAGTTAAATTCAATATTAGTATATAAGTTCATAAAAACCTTTTAATTTGACACATAGCTTAATTATCGAATAATTAAGTGTAGAAAAGAGTTTGACAATAGTAATACAAAGTTAAAATTATAGTAAATTGACAAAGTAATTATAAACTCAAAATTGATTTTAAAATATGATGTAGTGATAGGATATGAGGATGAGAATAGAATGTAAAATAAAATGAAAAAATAAAATGTGATATATTGTCAATTAAGAGCAACATGTTGATGGCAAAAATTTTTGTTAAAAATGCATCTTTTGTGAAAAAAATGCATCTTCTATGCAAAACTTAGAGAGCATTTGCTTTTCTTTTTATATTTTGGGGTTGGTTTTGTTTATTATATGTTATATAAAAGATAGTTAAAAGGGTCCTTTGATTATTTTCTAATTTTTAACTAAAAAGTGTTACTGAAGTCAAAAAAAATAAGATTAAAGTCAATTAAAAAAATATAAATAATTATATAATTAAGTTGAAATTTCATAAATGAAAATAAATTTTACCCGCATTTGACATGATAGAGCGAAAATACTGAGAATGCTTTTATTACTCAAAATTGTCAAGTGATCATTATAATGAAGCTATTTATAGGAAAGGGAAAGGATGCATGATAGCGATTTGCATTTTTTGTCAGTTTTTCATGCATTCTCAACTCATCTATTTATTATATTAAATAAGAGCCGAATGGCCACCACAAAATTAGTTGACCTGTGGACCTACTATAATCATTTCGAATCTCCTATTTCAACTATTATTTTATTTTTTATTTTATAAATATGTATAACTGTAACTAAATATTTTTCAAAAAATATTTAAAAGTCTTCGCATGATTGTGAATTGCTACCAAAGAACATGTCGATATCATGGGAAATATATAAAAATAGGATCATAATCATGGCTAATTCATAATGTAGAGTTGGAATTTAGAATAATATAAAATTAAAATCAAAATTCTTAAAAAAATTAAAAAAAAAAAGACATGAGTCATCGAAAAGCACAATTAACATTGGTGTCACCAACGATAATTGTGCTTTTTGATAACCTCTATCTTTTTTTCTTTCAATTTTTTGAAAGTTTTGATCCAAATTTTGTACTATCCCAAAATTTCAATCATACATTACGAATTGGCTATAGTTATAATTTTTTGCAATTCTCCCTTAAAATCATTTTGGATCTTATATTTTGATTGATGTTTTATTTTTTTCACTAGATGGATGCATATCAAGTGTATATAATCACAAGTGAAAAAATTTTACAAAATATTTACTGCACTTCACATCTATTTGTCAAGTAAAATGAGACATATGTAAAACACAAATTGAAATAAAGGATTTCAACTCCATCAAAATTGAATTTTGTAAATATATTTCATAGGATCTGTCCATAATTACCTGCTGATGATATTGATACCAATAGTGGTTGCAGCACAGTTTCATTATAAAAAGGCCAAAGCTCATAGCGAAGAGCGCAACTGAGCCTGTAGATTCCACCCCCTCTGCTCCCATAACAGCATCTCGGGACATCCAGAGCCAACGCCGTTAAGCAAGTAGAGCAGCCCTCGGGCGACAAATACGGCGTGAACTGAACCATCACATATATTGTCTGAAAGTCCGGCGCCGTCTTATTCCCTCCGGCAACCTTTCGTAAAAAGCCTCCATTGGCCGCCTTTCCCCGGAGATCATCCATCAAAGTACTTAGATCCTCCATAACCTGCTCAGGATTCGTTACATTGTCCGGACTCCAGAACCAGGACGTCGGGAGTTCACTCAAGGTCCCCAAAATCGACTCCATTGAGTTACCTGAACATGCAGAATTCGTACCAGAGGACCGCCTGTTTTTGATTGGGACAAACTCGTGCGAGCTCAACGGTGGCGTTTTGGACACAGCTTCTGTTGTTGCACAGAATATACCAACACGTAATGCAATAATTAAATATTACAAATCAAATTATCAAAAATTAAAATAGATAATTATAATTGAAGCAGTACGTGTATTTTTATCAATTAAAAATTTAAATAAAGCATGCGTGATCAAAGTTAAATATATAGCATGCGATATCAGAATTAAACATACAGCATGCGAGGTCAGAATTAATCATACAACATATTCAAGGAAAAATAGAATTTAAGCATTTATTTAATCAAATACGAGTTCAGAAAAAGTCAAAATTAGATATAAGTCAATCGAGGCATTAAAAACAATAAAGCATGCTATCAGTATAATTTAAATGAGATACAGAATTTATATTGAAAACTCAATTTAAGGATTATGTATCATTACAGAATCAACCAAAAGACCAAATCACATAATTTTGTTTGTCTTGAAGAAATGACGCCCTAACTCATCAATGCAATGGGTACAGCGCTGCTTCTCCTAAGATGAGATGGTCCAGAACGATCAGGTGCACTTTGTCTCGTTCACATCAAATAGTACTTAATTGCCAAATAAGAATAAGACAGTCGTATATCTCAATTCGAGAAAGGAAAAATTTTTGGAAAGAATATTAGAAAATAAGAAGGGAAGGATTCTTGAGAGAGAGCAAAAAATTTGGGCAGAATGCTCAGACGAGTGTTGAGAGGCGAATGCAGTATGTCTCCAAGATTGCCAGAGGCAGTCTATTTATAGATGGGATTAAGGTTAAAGTCTGCCAGTTAATGGTCGCTAACACGTCGCCTCAGCTAATAATATTCCGCCACGTCACCCACGCACATGTCCACCAGCATCACACCAAGTGGCCCACGTCACTCTGCCAAATTCTAGCTTAATCTCCCACGATTTGATCCCATCCAATCAGATTAGGCTATTTAAATAGGTCTTGGCCTAGTCAGCCCTTATCCGATTGGATTACCTTCTTATCTAATCCATTAGTTAACCTTTATCCTACTCAATTAAGCCAATGGTTAAGTTAAGTTTAAAATTAAAAATTTCAAATAAATTTTGTCCAAAAAGATGAGACTGAGACTAAAGCCCTAATGCCCGCGACCCAAAGCCAGGCCCAACGATGGCAGCAACATGTGTAGTCCACTCATATGAACCCTTAAATAATATTTTATCAAGTATTCTAACTTAAGTTCAATATAACCTATTACACACTAATTTATAAAAGCAATGTGAGATTTGCTTGGTTTTATAAGGCATAAGAAAGTCTCATCTATCTCAAGTTTCCTATGTGGGACAACTTAATATGTAACACTTAACCATTTTCCTTCCTCTATTACACAACCACAATTAATCTTTGGATATCAATCATAATTGGCATGCATTCAAAGTTAATTAAATAATTAATTATGCTATAATTGTGCTAATTACAACAATTTCGACATCTGTCGAACTAAACGTCGCCCCGACACAAGACAATGGCGTTGTGTAATTTCCATAGTTTATGCAGAAATAGGTCTGGGCTCTCTGGGCTGAGACAAAGGCCAACAGGTTTTTCAGAATCAAGAAAATGATCCAGGAGAACCGCCGCCTTTCAGTGCTCATTACTAATTGTGCCAAGGTTAATTAAGTATTGATTAAGCAGCGAAGTAATGGTCTAAACTCGCAGATATACTATACATGCACTCCTGAATTTTGAAGTCGTATTAATCTAATTAATTCATAAAAGAAGACCGGCTTTTGTTTTCCTTTATGACTTGGGCGGCCAGGATTCACACGGTATTTTTCTTGGTTGTGATCATTATTTCGTTTGGCTGTTTTAACAAGAGGCACGCTAGCTGATTAATTTATTTATCTATTCATCATTTTGTTCTTCTTCGTCTTTCTTTTTATTATAATATGTTTAGCCTTTGCAGTAATCAAGGCATCTAAACTATTTACATAATCATGTGGAGAAAAAAGGAAACGCAGAATCCCTGTGTTATATTTTTTCATTTTTAATTTATATACATTCATATCAAAAGTTTGTTAGAATTTGAATTCCAAATCCTACACATATAAAGATAAAGATGATGTTGTTTGATTAATTAGCCACTTAGCATCCCTAGCTCTTGTATTCTAACGCAATTCTTATTCTTCAAGATCCACACACTTTTGGATACTACTAAAAAAACATTATATTCGTGAAAAAAAATATTTGATTATGGCAAAATTGTCGATAATGATGTGTATCAAGTGACAATAGCTTTTATTTTATTATTAGTGGTATTTAATTATTTTTAGTTGATAATAATTTTATATTTTATCACAATATAGTTTATTTGTGACTAGAATTAATATTTTAATTTGTTATCATTAACAATTAATGACACCTCTATGGCAACAATTTAGTGACAATAAAAGTTGCCATTATAATTTGTGATAAAATTTTGATTGTCACTAAATTGTCACCATAGAGATGTTAATAATTGTCAATGGTAATAATTTAAACACCGTTATTTTTACTATTTTTAGTTTGTAAATCATTAAAATGACAAAATAAATTTTTTTATCATCTAATATATATAATTAGTGATAATTATTATATTATCACTCATTTTTTGTGATGATTTGATATGAGTCGGGTTTGATTCGAGGTCTATCACAATTCCCACTATATCAATTGTTGATTGCTAACACGCGATCTCATTTTAGAATCCAAAATTTTCGTTTTTTGCTTATAACCCTTTTTTTATCATTTAAATCTCATAGGGTTCGCGCACAGATAGTCCAATTAATAACTTTAACATAAATCCGACCCATTCATGGAAGATTATAATCTCCCGGCCCACCAATGGCATTGACCCGAATTAGGCCAAACTCTGATTAGTATGGATGAAATGTAATCGGATTCAGCATTATATTTTCTGTAAACAATGTCCATGCATGTATATATGTTATCCAGCGTTTTACTTTTGTTAATTTTATGAATTAATGAGGATATATAAAATTTTCAGTTTCTCTCTGCAATTTTTCCATTACTTTTTGGACTCGTTTAGGGGAATATTTCTACACACTAATTTCAATATATTCTTATTCTAGACTCAAAACTAAGTGCTTAAAATAAAATTCTTTGAGGCTTCTATTTTGAAATAGGGAAAAAGCATATTTAGCTCCGTAATTTAATTTTATTGGTAAAATAGAACTTTAAATATTGAAACTTTACAATAGATACACTATCTATTGAAATTTGGTAATTTGAGAATAAATGGACCCGAATCACATTTTCCTTCAGTCCGCTCCTACATGGCAAGTGGGGCCATATGACTCCTTATCATCGTGCTCCCCCAACCTACGTGGCCGTTGACGTGGTATATGCGTTGGCCAAGTCAACTAACAGAAAAATGGTAATTCAATAATGTCATCAAATAGTTAATTTATTGAAATGAAATTATTCTTAAACCTATTTATAATATTTTTAAATTTATTAGAATTTATTTGCTATCACCTTAAATCTTTTAAAAATCTAAACTTACCATCTTATATAAGTTTAATAATTTTGAATTAAATATTTAATATTATTTCAATAGTAACATATCTAAAAATACTTTAATTAAATTTAATTCAATTTAACTAAAAAATAAAACAAGGAAAAAGTTTAAAAAAATCTAAATATTTATGGCGATATATTTCAAAAATAATAAAAATATCTAAAGTAATTTAATTAAACTTTTTCTATTAATTAAAAATTAAAAGACAAAAATTTATACCTACATCTTAAAAAATATAATTTTAATTATACACTTAATAATATTAAAATTATAAATATATTCACATTAATTCAATTAATTTTATTTATTAATTAAAAATAAATAAATGAATTCCCCCTCCCCATATACCCCTCGCCCACCACA
>JACGDI010005818.1:338826-363453 GCA_014898725.1 Jacaranda copaia
CCTTCTCTTATTTATAATTAAATCCTTCAATTCCCACATTTCTACCTAAACTTTAATCAATTAAATTTCAATCAACTTAAATTAATATTCCAAAAATTGGGGTGTACATAATATCTCTTATTTATGATATATTTTAAATTCAAATTAAAATAGTAGTCATATATATCTTAGATATATGATTTTATTTAAAGATATTTTACATATTTAAAAGAGATTATCTTGAAATAATTAAATTTGAAAATCTTTTATTAAGTTTAGCTCCGCAGGATGTACATATCAATCAATACATTATTATTCATTTATCAAACTTTAAACTCTTCACCAAGAAATTAATCTTGATTCAATATATATGTGTATTATTCTTTTTATAAGAAACGGGCAATTTATGAAATTTTACTAATTATAATATGTGAAAGAAAATCATGGTTACTAAGTCATTTTTTTACTTGTGAAATTTATTGACATAAATTATTTAAAAATAACACATGTATATAAATATATATTTAAAACTATAAGTTATTAAGGAGACAATTATTTAATTTAGATATAAAAAAAAATTAAAAAATTTATAATTCAACCAAAAATAAAGCAATTATACCTCTAAAATACAAAAAAAAATATTAGACGTGAAAATTTAATTTATTTGTTTCAAAATAAATTATCAACTACTTTATTTAGATAAACTTTTAACTCATTTTTAGAATAAGTTAAATTAAAAAACAGAAATATTTAGCATTTTCCGATGAAAAAATAACCCCAACCTTGTTTGTTTCATTATATTATTTATTTTTTACATGCACTTATTAGATAGTCTCAATGTGTTCATTTAGTGTATCATTTTTCAACATGCTAAAACACAAAAAAAAAAAATTTAACAGTGATTCGTCCTCTATTTTATCTTAATGAATATATGTAAAATTTATTTGATTTTCAATCAATTTTTATATAAACATATTTAATACACTCATCATATATTTATAAAATAAATTATAAAATAAAATATAAAAAAAATAGAGAATCCAAACTGCCGAATCAAGAAATCTATTTATTGGACTCTTCACTTTGTGGGCACACATATGATCATGTCTTTTAAATTTAATATTTTTTAATCATAAATTTTCATATTTATATGGTTTCCGAAACAACAAAATCATGAAATATGTCTATTTCAGTACGTACCTGGTATTTCTAATTCCTTTTGACGTCCAATGTAATTAGACGCAAATGTCCATTTGAGGATGAGTAGAATCGGGAATCCAATGCATAAATCCTCCCCTTTCCGTAAATGTGTCGATAGGTTAAGCAACAATATAATTAGTTGGTCAATCCTCTTCAGTGCCGTATCATAAAAATCCATCATTAAGTTTTCAGAAGTCGATACATCTCACATTTAGCAAGTATAAGCTTCAATATAAATCATCTTTTCCCTTTTCTCGGACAAAGATTGCAGAATGTAGCAAATGAGAATGATGGACATATTATTTTTATCAGATAAAAATTGAGTAAAAATTATCAACATAGCAATTTTTAACTGATTATACGAGTTCTCCATCACTGTTCAAAGTACCTAATCCAAGATTGTCGAATTGGTCACCTGAGTCAATTTATTTTCTCCACTCTCCTATAGGTTGAAAGATGTTAATTGGCAAGATAGCCCGAGCAATAGGTAAATCAAACCAAAAACCAAAATAAAGTTAGGCTCGATGAAAGTGATCCCTATGAAAGCTCTCGATTCCCAAATCAGTAAAAGACTGAAATATTAAAAAGTTTTGATTAAGTGTAATAAGATAGCAGTAGAACATCCTTTTGGTATCATCCAAATAAGGATATCTATATGGTTCAATTGAAATAGACCTATACAATCTATATTAGGTGGAAAAAAGAGATGCAACCACATGTACTAATCTAATGACCCGTGCTTTAGGTCTAGGTCAGGTAATGAGCTAGGTCAAATCTGGCGCAATTAAAAAAATACAAATTTTTGGAGTATTTAAGTGTTTTTACCATATATGGGAGCAAACTTGTCATTTTTGGCTATTTTTTTATATCAGTGTCAATGAAATCAAAAGTCCTCCATTATGAAAGGTGGTTGATTTACAAATTACCATTACAATATTCAATAACCTACTTATAAGAAATCCACCATTGATACCAACATGATAGTCAATAAGAGAATTCTATTTGAAAAGTACCTCATAACTATGAAAATGTCATGAAGTTGACGTAAATTCAAGGACAACACAACTCATCCCTGTTTGTCCGATTTCAACCGTGTAAAAGTCTTCTCTCTTAATTTCTTTTCCCTTCTTCAAACAGACAATTGAAATAAGGGCAACATAAGGCATCTTCAATAGCAAGAACTATTTTAAAATAACAAAATGTCTTAAAAGTTGCAAAGATGGACAACATTTTATATATTTATATTCTTGGAAATCACCGAGGGCAAAACTCACTTATAGTTATATTGTTTCTTGAAATTAACAAGCTCTTTGATGATCCAATAGTACTCTCTAACTCATTTGAATTACCCTGCTGCACTGAAACGCCTCCATCTAACCTGCTCCGCATAAAAAAGGCTGGCTGCGAAGGCACCGGCAGAGTTATAGAGAAGCTATTGAGCATGAGTAGAACAGAACCCATCGTAGGTCTGTCATCTGCATTTTCTTGAACACAAAGCAAGCCAATATGAACACATTTCAACATGTCACTTGGGGTTCCAGAATTAGCCCTCAAAACCGGATCTATAACATTTGCAGCTGTTCCATCGCACCAATTTCTCCAAGCCTGTGAGAGTATATATATATTCATATTTCAGCAATTTTAGATATGTATAAAATCATATATGGTTGGATTCAAAATAACATATATGCCATGAATTTAATTTGTTTTCCACATTGTACTCACAAAACTTGGAAGGTGCTCTACATGATTCTCCCCATTCCGGAAATTGCTGTTCTTCTGTCCACTTATAATTTCCAGGAGTAGCACACCGAAGCTAAAAACATCTGACTTAATGGAAAAGTGTCCATGAGCAATATATTCTGGTGCCATATATCCACTGCAGTAACCAAATTATATTAGTGTAATATGAATATCATTATAAGGAATAATTGTTTTATAGGAAACCATATTACTATATATAAGAGAAAATCATATAAGTTATAAAAGATTTTTCACCAACTTGTATATTATCAATAATAATATATATTAAGTGTAATAAATATTTCATTTACTTGAAAGATGATTTCATTTTACAGTTGCAATGTTATAAGTTTTTAAGTTTTTACTATTGATTCTTAACGGCAAACTTATTTAACTTGTCAAGGTAATTTAGTATTAAAAAAATTATCATTATGAATTCTTAGGAAGATTTTTGTTGTTACTATGTGCATGAACAAATCATAGTAACTTGGAAGACAAATCTGGTCACTATTAAACTTATAAAAAAATTATTAAATATAAAAAAACAAAAAACTCTTGCCATTTAATATATATAGCAATCGACAACTTTCATATTATCTCTGAACTTACAATATTTTTTGTCTTACAGCAGCATTTATATGATTTTAGTCATAGTATATTATTTTAATTAAGTTATTGGTTTAAGAAAAATATTGCCGCTGTGGTGTACAGTAAAAGCAAGACTTACTAGGTTCCCACAATCCTACTAGTACTTCCTTGAGTTTCCTCTTGCACAAATAATCTTGCCATGCCAAAATCTGCAATTTTAGGGATCATTTCTCCATCTAAAAGTATATTACTAGCTTTTAGATCACGATGAATGATTTTGAGGGGACAATCTTCGTGCAAATAAAGAAGCCCCCTAGCAATGCCTCTAATGATCCTCAAACGCTTACCCCAATCCAAATGTAGACGACGAATGGGATCTACATGCCCATTTAAGCATATCTTAAATTAGTTAGAGAGTTCAAATATGATCAATTATTTAATCAATTGGATATCAAAAGCAAAATGTGAAGAAAATAAATGTGACATGCAAGTTACCAAATGTGAAGTGGTCTAAGCTTCCATTCTGAAGGAATTCATATACAAGAAGCCTCTCAGTTTCTTCAATAGAGAAACCTAAGAGTCTAACCAGATCTCTATGCCGAAGATTGGGCACTAACAACAACTCATTTTTAAATTCTATATCGCCCTGTTCCGAATCTCTTGACAATCTTTTGACTGCTATTTCTTCATCATTTAGCAGCTTTCCCTGAGATTTCAATACAAATAGACAAAAATTGATTTAAAATTTAGATTTTAGGAAATGTTAAAATTTTATTATTAGTTGCAACGAATTTTCTACTTACCCAGTAAACAGCCCCAAATCCACCTTGTCCCAGCTTGTTAGCATCAGAGAAATCATCTGTCGCAGCTCTAATTTTATCGAAATCATATTGCAGGGATTCAATAGTACTTAAATCAACAGCTTAGCCAAGTAGAAGAGAACATTCTAATTAGTTCATGAATTGCATGATCATAATGAAAGAAGCATGGAAAGAAATAAATCTTTGGAAGATATAGAATTTACTTTCAAGTTTTCTCTTATACTCCTGCTTTGTTTTCTTTCTTAGGAAAATGATACCACAAACTGCTAGTATTAGACAAGATGCACCCGAAACAACAACTATGATGACAATTTTGTTAGTTGTCTCATCATCATTCTTTCCTGCAAAACCAAGAAGAGTTCATGTTACTTTTGAGGTAAGATATAAATTTAATGTGGATGCTCAAATAAAGTAATAAATACAAGGACTTTTAGCGTAAGATCTGAATTTAATGTAAATATTCTTGAGTGAGGTATAGAATACTAGGCATCAATTCCTACATTTGATATGACAGCCAAGATAAGCCAAGATAAGGACGTAATTGAAAATACTGAAAATATTTTTATTACTCAAAATTGTCTGGTGATCAATGTAATAAAGCTACTGATTGCAGAGGGAAAGGATTGTATTTTTTATTTTTTATTTTTGTTTTATTTACACGCACGCACACATTAGGAGCCCATTCAGATTCAAACTCATAACCTCCCACATTATGTGGGAGACTTGTGCCATTGGGTCACAAGTCACTTGATGAGAGGGAAATGATTGTATGACTTTCTAGGGTTTAGGATTTTGGGATTGTTTTTCATGCACTCTTGAATTATCTACTTATTATATTAAATAAGAGTCAAATGGTTGCTGCAAAGTCAGATAACAAGTGGGTTTACCATAGTCATTTTGAATAATCTATTTCAATTGTCATTTCGTGTTCTATTGTACAAATATATATATATATAATTTATAATTAAATACTTTTTAAGGAAATATTTAACATTCTTGACATGATCTATGAATTACTATCAAAGAACACATCAACATCATGGGAAAATTATAAAAGTAGGATTGTAATTATAACTAATTCATAATGTAGAGTTGGAATTTGGGGTAATACAAAATTAGGAGGACCAAAACTCTTGAAAAATTGAAAAAAAAAAGAACAAAACAAAACAAAATATGGGTCGCCGAAAAGCACAGTTAACACTGATGTCACCAATTCTGACTGTGTTTTCTTTTGACCTGTATTTTTTTTAAAAAATTTTAAGAGTTTTGGTCTTAATATTGTAATACTACAAAATCTCGATCCTACAATGCACATTGGCTATAGTTATAGTTTTTTGCAATTCCCCCTCAAAATCATTTTGGATCTTCCATTTTCCTTGATGTTTTATTTTTTTCTTTCACAAAATGGATGCATGTCAATTGTCAAGTGTATATAATACACAAATAAGAATATTTTATAAAAATATTTACTGCACTTGACGTCTATCTGTTAAGTAAAATAAAAGGTATATAAAACATGAATTGAAATAAAGAATTTGAACTCCATCAAAATTGTGTTCGTAATTTTGTAAATATATTTCATAGGATCTTTCCATATATAGTTACCTGCTGGTGATGGTATTGGTACCAGTGGTGGCTGCAGCATCGTTTCATTATAAAAAAGCCAAAGCTCATAACGAAGAGTGCAACTAGGCCTGTAGATTCCACCCCCTCTGCTCCCATAACAACATGTCGGGATATCCACAGCTGACGCCCTTAAGCAAGTGGAGCAATCCTCCTGCGACAAATCCGCCGTGCACTGAACCATCGCATAAATTGTCTGAAAGTCCGGTCCCGTCTTATTCCCTCCGGCAACCTTCCGCGAAGAGCCTCCGTTGGCCGCCTTTCCCCGGAGATCATCTATCAGAGTTCTTAAATCCTCCATAAGCTGCTCAGGACTCGTCACATTATCCGGACTCCAAAACCAGGACGTGGGGAGTTGACTCAGGGTCCCAAAGATCGACGCGTTTGAGTATCTCAACATGCAGAATTCGTACCAGAGGACCGCCTGTTTTTGATTCGGACAAACTCGTACGAGCTCAACGGTGGCGTTTTGGACACAGCTTCGACATTTGTCGAGCTGAACGTCGCCCCGACACAGGACAATGGCGTTGACTCTATCAGGGTTCTGTCCCGTCGAGGTATTGAAAAATCCATTGTTGTCTACGTTGGAGGAAAGAGATGAGAGCAAAGTGTTGAGATTTTCCTTGTAAGTGCTATTGCTTGTGTAGTTTCCATTATTTATGCAGGAATATGTCTGGGCTCTCTGGGCTGAGGCAAAGGCTGACAGGTTTTTCAGAATGAAGAAAATGATCCAGGAGAAGCGCCACCTTTGAGTGCTCATTACTAATTATGCCAAGGTTAATTAAGTTATGATTAAGCAGCTAATGACCTTGATTAAGCTAATTAATGGTCTAAGCAAGCGGACATACTATATATGGACGCCTGAATTTTGAAGTCGTATTTATCTAATTAATTCATAATCGCTGAGGAAGAAGACCGGCTTTTGTTTTCCTTTATGACTTGGACGGCGTGGATTCACACTGTATTTTTCTTGGTTCTGATCAATATTTCTGTTGGCTGTTTTAACAAGTGGGATTAATTTATTTACCCAATTCATCATTGTCTTCTTCTTCGTCTTTAATCTTTGTCGTGCTCAAAGCATCTATATAAATTATTTAGATGCTGTGGAGAAATAAGGAAAAGGCGTCTACATCTTGTATTTTTTCAGTAACTAACCACTTTTTTATGATTTTAAATTTTATAGGGTTTGCGCAGAGATGCCCCAATTATTAACTTTAACATAAATCCGACCCATTCATGGAAGATTATAACCTCACGGACCACCAATGACGTTGACCCGAATTAGACCTATTGTCCAAATCGATCGGATTAGTATAGATGACATGTAATTGGATTCAGCATTATATTTTTCTGTAAATAATGCCCATGCATTTTACTTTTGTTAATTTTATAAATTAATGATGTTATATGAACTTTTCAGTTTCTCTATGCCATTTTTCCATTATTTTTTTGACTGGCTCGTACAGAGGAATATTTCTACAAAATTAGTTTCAGAATATATATTCTAATTCTCGCCTCAAAACTAAGTACTTAAACTTAAAAATAAAATTCTTCAAGGCCACTTCTATTTCAGTTTAAATCCTCAAAGTTATTCCCTGTTTTATTTTATGAATATACAATATGTGTATTATATATTTTTCTATAAAAATAATTAAATAAAAATTAGATATACTTGACATAAATACAATAAATTAAAATAAAAAATAAAATAAAGGATTCAAAATGTTTTAATTTAAATACTCCCACTTAGTTTTCTTTTTGAATTCTATGTTGAAGACTTGTGTAATCCAACGTGTCGGCATCCACGCGGAATCTCTTAACTGTATTCCAATTAAACGAGGTTGTTGTATTATACATTTAAAAAAGCGTAAAAATCTGTTTATTAAATTATAATCCCCCGGAAATGGACAATTTTAGGCCTATAGAAGGAGACCCTGCTGGTTTACTCCGACGACTTAATTGCCAGTAACCTCAGTTCTTTATTAATTTTTTATAAGGAACATCACAGCACTTCCAATTAAAAAGTGACTCTGGCTGGTTTAAGTCTTTTTTAATTGGAAAAAGGAATTACATATTTAACTTGTGTAGTAATTAATATATATGTCATGAATAGCAACAATCTAAGTCAACTTTGTGTGTATATATATATTAGTATGGTGTGATGTACTGAAATTAATTTTAAAATTAAAATAATTTACTTTATAATAATATTCATTTTATTTTATGTGGTTAGAAAATCAATTGTAATTATTTTTAAGTGAAATTAAAAATAAAAATATTAAGCTCTTTAATTGAAAAAAATTAAGCTTAGCATTTTTTAAAGATCATTTTTATTAGATAATCTCAATGTGTTTATTTTATAGATTTATTTTTTGCTATATCAAAAAGCACAAAAATTATTTTTAATAATTGTAATTATCAAAGTAAGTACAAATTGCTAAAAACTCACTTTGCCGGATAAAGATATCCGCTTAGCCATGTAAAAGAGTATTTATTTAGTAATGAAATTTGAGCTTTTAATTGCACATACATAACTTTCTATAAATAAGTTACATGTTCTATTTATTTGTTGGAACAGAAATAAAGTTATTATTTATTATGAAAATATAAATAAATAAAGATTCAACCAATTAAAATAAACTTACTAACGCCTATGATGTTATATATTAACATAAGTTTCTTATGTGCACATTAGAAATGGGGAAATCATCTAATAAATTTACTGGTTTATTTATGAAAAAATATACAGTATTTCTTCACTCATTTGATAAGAACTCAAAATAACTTCAATTATTTAATAAAATATTAAAATATCTCAAGAGAAGTATATTATTTAATTATGCAAAAAAAAAAATTATCTAGATAAATCTTAAAAAAATTATAATTAAAATAATACTAAAATTAAAATTCTATGCCAAAGTAAAATTCTTAGAACATACAAAAATATTTGAAAAATAGTATTGAAACTAAATTAATATAAATAACTAAAATAATAAAAGTACTACCAGCTAATGTTTTAAAATAATATAAAATTTACAATCTTAAATTGACCACAAAAACCTAAATTTTATGTAATAAAGTAATAATATGAATAAAATATTTAAATGCATTAAAAGAATATCTAACTAAGTTACAATGAAAAAAAAAGACAAAAACAATATAAATATGTTTTATGAAAAAAAAAATTAAAAATTATATACAAAATAAACTTTGCATTGAGGGGAAAAAAAACACCATCATGTTATGTTAATTAGAGAAAGAGGTTTTATAGATAAATAACAAAACAGAATAAAAATATAGAATAGTAGCACAAATAATATAGAAATAAAATACGGAAAAAATAATTTTCAAATAATAAAATTTATGTATAACATAAATGAAAGATTGACAAGTTAATCTTGCGATAAACTAACATTATAAGATGGAATTTTGTTATAAGAATACTTATCACAATACTTATAAAGTATTTTTAAAATTCTTAATTAATCCATTGAGATAAAAATATGATAGAATATTTTGAGATTATCTAATAAGATAAAAATCTACAATATAATTCAAGATCAATACAACATGAGTTTTAATTATAATAGATAAGTTAACTGTATTAAAATAAATATAAAAAAAATCCAATGAAAAGCTTTTAATTGAATTAAAAAATTCAAAATTATAAGAATTTGACATTTGGCCAAAATTATGCGATTACAAAATTGTGTTATATATAATTGTACTAGCATGTGTCCCGTGCTATGCGCGGATTCAACTAATTATAATTAAAAATATAATTTATATAATTTTTATTTAAAATATTTTTTAAATAATATATATAAAAATATATTTCTTAGCATGATAGACATCCAAAAGTATTTTTTTTAAACAAATATAAATAATCATTAATATGATCTCGTAAATGATGTAGAGATTATAATAATAATTTTATACCATTGGCGGATTCAAAATGTTAATTATTTGTCATCACAATAAGATATATTTACTTTTATTTATGAATTTATTTTATTAAATTTAAATTATCAAATAACATATTTTACATAATATATGAACTATTATAAAATAATGATTAATTTTCAATATTTAAGTTAATATATAAAACATAAAAATATTACATTAAATGTAAAATGCATAAATAATTTAATATGATTCTTAGTTTCCATAAAATTTTATTAGTCTAATGTTGTTCCCATCAAATATTGTGTGTATATATAATATTCTTTTACAAATTTTTATTAAAAGATGTACAAATAAATGTATATGATATAAACATCGAAAGTGTACTCAAAAATGTAGAGTTAACGTCATTGACTATCTTAAGCATTCATTTATTATGCTTTTGAAACATTCAACTACACTAACAATATACTTACGTATGCTGAAAAAATTTGCTTCAAATATTTCAGAATGGTTTTCTATGATCATGTTAGAAACTAAAAGTTTTTAGTTGAAAATTTTTATAATATAAAAATAAAATTGAGAGATTATAAGTGATACCACATATGTATGATATATTTTAAATTAAAATTAAAATATTAGTCATATATATCTTAGATATATGATTTTATCTAAAGAAATTTTACATATTTAAGAGAGATTATCTTTAAATAATTAAATTTAAAATTTTTTTATTAAGTTTAGGTCCTCAAGACATATGTATCAGTCAATACATTATTATTCATTTATCAAACTTTATACTCTTTCACCAAGAAAATCATGAATTAATATTCACCAAATAGGTGTTCAATTATCAACTACTTTATTTAGATAAACTTTTAACTCATTCTTGGTCCTTGGAGTAAGTTAAACTGAAAATTAGAAATATTTAACCTTTTTTGGTGAAAAATTAACCTCAACATTTTTTGTTTCATTAGATTATTTATTTTGTACATACACTTATTAGATAGTCTCAATGTGTTTATCTAGTGTATCATTTTTCAACATGCTAAAACACAAAAAAATATTCTTAATTGTGATTCAACCCCCATTTCATCTTAATTAATATATGTCAAACTTATTTAATTTTCAATTTATTACTTTTATAAGAAAATGTTTAATACACTTCTCATATATTTATAAAATGAATTATGAAATGAAATATGAAGTGAAAAGTGAAATAGAGAATCCAAACTACGGAGTCAAGAAATTTGTTTATTGCACTCTTCACTTTGTGGAAACAGTACATATGATGTGTCTAAGTAAATTACTATGTTCGTTAATCATAAATTTTCATATTTATATGGTTTCTAAAACAATAAAATCAAGAAATCTGTCTAGTTTAGTACGTGCCTCTATTTCTGGTTATTTTTTACTACAAATTTAATTAGACGCGAATGTCCAATTGAGGATCACTGGAGTTAGGGATCCGATGTATAAATCCTGTCCTTTCCTTAAATGAGTTGGTACGCTAAGTAGCTATATAGTTAATTGATGAGTCCTTTTTAGTGTTGTATCATAAATATCTGTTATCAGATTTTTAGAAGTCAATACATATTACATTTAGCAAGTATAAAAGCTATAATGGAAACCATCTTTTCCCTTTTCTCGGACAAAGATTGCGGAATGTAGCACATGCAAATGATGGACGTATTATTTTTATTAGATAAAAGTTGTGCAAAAATTATAAATATAGCAATTCTTTTGACTGATTATAGGAGTTCTCTGTTACTGTTCTAAGTACCTAATCCAAGATCATCGAATTGGTCACCTGAGTTAATTTATTTTCTATACTATCCTATAAGTTGTAAGACGTTAATTGGAAAGATAGCCCGAACAATAGGTAAATCATACCATACACCAAAATAAGATTTGGCTCGATGAAAGGAATCCCTATGAAAGCTCTCTAATTCCTAAACCAAAAAAAGATTGAAATATCAAAAAGCTCAAATAAAGTGTAACAAGATAGCAATGGAACAGACTTTGGTATCATCCAAACAAGGGTATCTATTTGGTTCAATTGAGATAGACCTATGCAATCTATATTAAGTGGAAAAAAGAGATGCCACCATGTGTACTAATCTAATGACCCTTGTTTTAGGTCTAAGTCAGGTAAGAGTCAGGACAAATGTGGCCCAATTATAAAAATACAGATTTTTGGAGTATTTGAGTATGTTTACCATATACAGAGGCAAACTTGTCATTTTTGGCTATTTTTTATATTAGTATTAATGAAATCAAAAATCCTCCATCATGAAAGGTGGTTGATTTACAAATTATCATTACAATGTGTTCAAATTCAACAAACTTCTTATAAGAAATCTACCATTGATACCAGCATAATAGTCAATAATAGAATTTTACTTTCTAATTCTATTTGAAAAGTACCGCATAACTATGAAAATGTCAGGAAATTGATGTAAATTCAAGGACAACATAAGTCATCCCTATTTGCCCTGTTTCAACCATGTAAAAATCTTCTTCGTTTCTTTCCTTTCTTCCAACAGACAACTTAAGGTATTTTCAACAACAATAACTAGTTTAAAATAACAAAAAGTTTTAGAAGTTGCAAAGATGGACAACATTATATATATTCATATTCCTGGAAATCACCGAGGGTAAAACTCACTTATAGTTATATCGTTTCTTGAAATTGACATGCTCTTTGATGGCCCAAGAGTACTCTCTAACTCATTTGAATTACTCTGCTGCACTGAAACGTTTCCATCTAACCTGCTCGGCATAAAAAAAGCCGGCTGCGAAGGCACCGGCAGAGTTACAGAGAAGCTATTGAGCATAAGTAGAACAGAACCCATCGTAGGTCTATCGTCTATATTTTCTTGAACACAAAGCAAGCCAATATGAACACATTTCAACATGTCACTTGGGGTTCCAGAATTAGCCCTCAAAACCGGATCTATAACATTTGCAGCTGTTCCATCGCACCAATTTCTCCAAGCCTGTGAGAGTATATATATATTCATATTTCAGCAATTTTAGATATGTATAAAATCATATATGGTTGGATTCAAAATAACATATATGCCATGAATTTAATTTGTTTTCCACATTGTACTCACAAAACTTGGAAGGTGCTCTACATGATTCTCCCCATTCCGGAAATTGCCGTTCTTCTGTCCGCTTATAATTTCCAGGAGTAGCACACCGAAGCTAAAAACATCTGACTTAACGGAAAAGTGTCCATGAGCAATATATTCTGGTGCCATATATCCGCTGCAGTAAGCAAATTGTGTTAGTGTAATATGAATATCATTATAAGGAATAATTGTTTTATATGAAACCATATTACTATATATAAGAGAAAATCATATAAGTTATAAAAGATTTTTCACCAACTTGTATATTATCAATAATAATATATATTAAGTGTAATAAATATTTCATTTACTTGAAAGATGATTTCATTTTACAGTTGCAATGTTAAGTTTTTAAGTTTTTACTATTGATTCTTAATGGCAAATTTATTTAACTTGTAAAAGAAATTTAGTATTAAAAAAAATTATCATTATGAATTTGTAACAAGATTTTTTGTTGCTACTATGTACATGAACAAATAAGAATAACTTGAAAGACAAATCTGGTCACTATTAAACTTATAAAAGAATTATTAAATATAACAAAACAGAAAACTCTTGCTAGTTAATTATATATAGCAATCGGCAACTTTCATATTATCTCTAAACTTACAATATCTTTTTGTCCTATAGAACCGTTATATGATTTCTAGTCATAGGATACTATTTTAAGTTATTGATTTAAGAAAAATGTTGCAGCTACAATGTAGAGTAAAAGTAAGACTTACTAGGTTCCCACGATCCTACTAGTATTGCCATGAGTTTCCTCTTGCACAAATAATCTTGCCATGCCAAAATCAGCGATTTTAGGGGTCATTTCTCCATCTAAAAGTATATTACTAGCTTTTAGATCACGATGAATGATCCTGAAGGGACAATCTTCATGCAAATAAAGAAGCCCCTTAGCAATGCCTCCTATGATCTTCAAACGCTTGCCCCAATCCAAATGTAGACGCGGAATGGGATCTACTTGTCCATTTGAGCATATGTTAAATTAGTTAGAGAGCTCAAATAAGATCAACTATTTAACTTATTGGATATCAAAAGTACATTGTGAAAGAAGTAAGATTGAAATGCAAGTTACCAAATATGAAGTGATCTAAGCTTCCATTCTGAAGGAATTCGTAAACAAGAAGCCTCTCAATTGCTTCAATAGAGAAACCTAAGAGCCTAACTAGATTTCTATGCTGAAGTTTCGCCACTAACAAGACCTCATTTTTAAATTCCATATCACCCTGTTCCGAATCTCTTGACAATCTTTTAACCGCTATTTCTTTATCATTCAGAAGCTTTCCCTGAGATTTCAATCCAAATAGACGAAATTTGATTTAAAATTATGATTTTCCGAAATGTTAAAATTTTATTAGTAGTTCCAACAAATTTTCTACTTACCCAGTAGACAGCCCCAAATCCACCTTGTCCCAGCTTGTTAGCATCAGAGAAATCATTTGTTGCAGCTCTAATTGTATCAAAATCATATTGCAGGGATTCAATAGTACTTAAATCAACAGCTTAGCCAAGTAGAAGAGAACAATCTAATTAGTTCATGAATTGCATGATCATAATGAAAGAAGCAGGGAAAGAAATAAATCTTTGGAAGATATAGAATTTACTTTCAAGTTTTCTCTTATGCTTCTGCTTTATTTTCTTTCTCAGGAAGACGATACCACAAACTGCTAGTATTAGAGAAGATGCACTTGAAACAATGATTGCGATGATAGTTTTATTAGTTGTCTCATCATCATTCTTTCCTGCAAAACCAAGAAGAATTTGTGTTACTTTTGAGGTAAGATCTGAATACAAGGACTTTTAAGGTAAGATCTAAATGTGAAGTAAATACTCTTGAGCAAAGTGATAAATACAAGGGATCGATTCCTACATTTGATATAATAGAGACAAGATAAAGACGAAATCAAAAATACTAAGAATGCTTTTATTACACAAACTTGTCAAGCGATCAATATAATAAACCTATTAGTAGGAAAGGGAAAGGATGATACGATTTTCCAAGGTTTGGGATTTTAGGAAAGTTTCTCACGCGTTCTTGGCTCATCTACTTATTATATTAAATAAGAGCCGAACGGCCGCTTCATAGTTAGATGACCAGTGGGAATATTATAGTCATTTTAAATTCCCTATTTCAGCTACTATTTCATCTTCTATTTTACAAATGTGTGTAATTTATAACTAAATACTTTTCAAGAAAGTACTTAATATATTCTGGACATGATCAGTAAATTGTTATTAAAGATCACATCAACATCATGGGAGAATTACAAAAAATGGGATCATAATTATGGTTAATTCACAATGTGGAATTAGAATTTGGGATAGTACAAAATTAAAATCAAAACTCTTAAAATTTTGATAAAAAAAAAATGACATGGGTCACCAGAAAGCACAATTAACGCCGATGTCGCTAACGCTAAGTGTACTTTCCAATAACCCGTATCCTTTTTTTTCAACTTTTTAAGAGTTTTTGTCCTAATTTTATGCTATACCAAAATTTTGGTCCTATATTGCAAATAGACCTTAATTATAGTTTTTGGCAATTCTCCCTCAAACATTTTGAATTTTCTATTTTAGTTGATGTTTTATTTTTTCTTCCACAACCTGGATGCATGTCAAGTGCATATAATCCACAAATAAGAGAATTTTACAAAAATATTTACTATTCTCAACGGTTATTTGGTAAGTGAAATAAAAAAATATAAAACACCAATTGAAACAATTGAACTCCATCAAAATTGTGTAATTTTGTAAAAGTATCTCATAGGATCCTTCCATAATTACCGGCTGGTGATATTGGTAACGGTGGTGGTTGCAGCATAGTTTCATTATAAAAAGGCCAAAGGTCATAACGAAGAGTGCAACTAGGCCTGTAGGTTCCACCCCCTCTGCTCCCATAACAACATCTGGGGATATCCAGAGCCGACGCCGTTAAGCAAGTGGAGCAATCCTCGGGCGACAAATCCGGCGTGCACTGAACCATTGCATAAATTGTCTGAAAGTCCGGCGCCGTCCTATTCCCTCCGGCAACCTTCCGCAAAGAGCCTCCATTGGCCGCCTTTACCCGGAGATCATCTATCAAAGTTCTTAAATCCTCCATAACCTGCCCAGGACTCGTTACATTATACGAATTCCAGAACCAGGACGTGGGGAGTTGACTCAGGGTCCCGAAAATCGACTCGTTTGAGTATCTCAACATGCAGAATTCGTACCAGAGGACCGCCTGCTTTTGATTCGGACAAACTCGTACGAGCTCAACGGTGGCATTTTGGACACAGCTTCGACATTGGTCCAGCTGAACGTCGCCCCGACACATGACAATAGCGTTAACTTTGTCGGGGTTCTGCCCCGTCGAGGTATTGAAAAATCCATTGCTGTCTACATTTGACGAAAGAGACGAGAGCAAAGTGTTGAGATTTTCTCTATAAGTGCTATTGCTTGTGTAGTTTCCATTATATATGCAGAAATATTTCTGGGCTGAGACAAGGGCTGTCAGGTTTTTCAGAATGAAGAAAATGATCCAGGAGAAGTGCCACCTTTGAGTGCTCATTGCTAATTATGCCAAGGTTAATTAAGTCTTGATAAAGCTAATTAATAATGGTCTATACACGCAGACACACTATATATGCACGCCTAAATTTTTAAGTCGTATTACTGCAATTAGTTCATAATCGCGGAGGAAAAAAACTTGCGACCGGCCTGGATTCATACTGCATTTTTTCTTGGTTGTGATCATTATTTCTTTTGACTGTTTGAAGAAGAGGACGCCGGTTGAATAATTTATTTGCCCTATTCGCGGTTTTCTTCTTCATCATCTTTCTTTTTATTATAAAATTTATAATCTTTGTCGTGTTCAAAACGTCTAAACTATTTACATAATCATGTGGAGAAAAAAGGAAAAAGGGAATCCCTATATATTGTGTTTTTTAATTTTTTTTATTTACACATACACACACTAAAAATTTGTTAGAATTTGAATTCTGAACGGGTAAAGGTGATGCTAGATTAATTGGCCACTCGACATCCCTCTACCTCTTGTATTCTAATGTAATCCTAGCCTTATGCTTCAAGATCCACGCCTGCATAAAAATATTATGTTAGTGACAAAATAATAATTGACAACATAAAAATTATCACTAATAATATGTATTAAGTGATAATATATTTTATTTTATCACTATGGTACTTTTTAGGTAACAATAATTTTTATTTTATCATAATATGGCTTAGTAGTGATAAAAACTAATGTTTATAAGTTGTCACAATTAACAATTAGTAGCATCTATTTGATGAAAACATAGTAACAATAAAAATTAACATTATAATTTATAACAAAATTTTTATTATCTCTAAATTGTCAGCATAGGGATATTACTAATTGTCAATAGTGATAACTTAAACACTATTTTGTCATTATTTAATTTGTAAAAATTATTAAAATGACAAAAATGTCACCAATTTTTTTATCACATAATATATATAGACAATATATTCTCGTATTATGTCACTAACTTTTTTTTTTTAAGCAATATGAGTCGGGTCTGATTCGGATTCCGTCACAACTCTCACTATATCAATCATTGATTAATGACACATGATCTCATTTTAGAATCCAAGATTTTCGTTTTTTTGCTTATTTATTCCAGAATTCTAACGGTTCTTTTATGATTTAAATTTTATAGGGTTTGCGCAGAGATACTCCAATAATTAATAACGTTAACATAAATCCGACCCGTTCATGGAAGATTATAACCTCACGGACATCGACCCAAATTAGACCTATTGGCCAAACTCGGATTAGTATAGATTGACATGTAATCAGATTCGGCATTATGTTTTCTGTAGATAATGTCCACACACGTATACACAATCCAGCATTTACTTTTGTTAATTTTATAAATTAATGAAGCTATATAAAATTTTCAGTTTCTCTTTTGCTCTTTTTCCATTATTTTCTGTACTCCTATAGGCTATAGGGGAATATTTCTACACATTAATTTCAGTATATTCTGATTCTCAACTCCAACGAAGTACTTAAAAATAAAATTCTTCAAGACTTCTATTTTAAAATATTCAGACTATGTGTGTTAACAAATCGAATCTAATTGAATATTTGAATATTCAAATTTGATCATGTTCATTTTACTTGTATTCGTATCCAAATTTGATTTGATTCATTTTACTCGTATTCATATCCAAATTCAACTCAAATCCTAGATCAAATTCGAATATGATTCGAGTAACTATTCAACATATTCGAATTTGATTTATTCAATTCATTACTCAAGTTTCAAATTATTCAATGTAGGCCCTAAATAAGAATTGAGTTTGGCAAATATAAAAACCATACATATATATGTATTTGAATATATTATCAAAATATCAAATTTGAACATTTTAGAATTCAATTTGAATTTAATTAATGTATCAAATTTATACTATTATATATAACACAACAGTTTATGACCCATAATTATGCAATTTTGATTCTAATTGTGTAATTTTGGCCAAATGGCAAATTCTTAGAATTTTGAGCATTTTAATTCATTTAAAAAAATTTCATTATTTGTTGATTATTATCTCTAACCAATATGATTGTATCTTATCTCTAATTTCAAAATTTAAAATATATCTATCTGTTTATACTATTATAATGGCACAACGATGTGGTACCCATAGTTGTGCAATTTTGACCAAATTTCAAATTCTTAAAATTTTGAGTTTTTTAATTAAATTTAAAAATTGATTTTTAGTAATTAAATTTGATAGTATTTATTCCTTTTAAAGATATCTATTTTTTTAAAATCATTTTCTTGATTAGAACAATATTCTTTATTTATCTCTAATATCAAAAAATAATTACATTTTATCTACAAAATCTTTTCCATATCTATTTTTAATACGTGAAAGATTTGTAGATCATTTGAACTCTATAGTTTGACAAGTCTTTAATGATTTTCTATTATCTTTAATAACTAATTTATATCTATACCACTATATATAAAGTCTTTCAAAATTTATTTCATTATATTCTCAAGTTTTAGCATTTTTTTTCACTCTATTCTTTGTGTCCTCTTTATTTTCTAATATTTTTTTTCTTCTATCTCTTTGTGTGCACCTTTAGTTTATTATTCAAAGTGTCTATTGTTTATTTGATTTTAATGTTCTCCTTTTTATTTTGATTTTATTTTTTTTATATATTTTAGGTACATTACATGATGGAAGATATTTTTTGGATTTTAATGCTATGATATTCTTTTCAATATAAATAATGTCTATCATTTAACTTTTATTACTATTAAATTTATAAATTTCTATATTTTTTTGTTCACTACTTAGTTTATGTTATCAATTCATTTATTATGAGAATTATTAATTGCGCTTAATATTTTTAATTTTATTTTATTTTTATTAGTTACATTTTTCTCCTTAATTATTGATAAATTTTATCATTTGATTTTTATTTTATTTAAATTATTATACATTTAGTATCCTTTTACTCATTTTTTGAATCAAGTTATTAATTTATTGTTAAATTTTGTAATTTATTTTTTAATTTGGTTTTCCTTGTTCATCCAAGTTTATAGTTTTATAGGATGAGATCTATTTTTTTGTTTTAATATTTTTAAAATTTATTTCACTGTTTGAATATTTATAATTTTAGAAGTATGTCATTTGATTTTATTTTATATTCATATATTTGTAATTATGTATGTATAAATATGAATAATTCTAACTCTTTTTAAAAATTTTATATACTACAACAATATATATATATATATATATATATATTCTTAGATCATGTTTTATATATTTAAAAAAATTATGAGATGATTATTTCAATAGAAAATTCACCTATTAACTTTTTAAGTTTATAACTATAGACATTATTTAGTCTATCAAAATATATATAATTTTATTTTTTTAATTTTTTTAAATTTTAATTGTTTGAAAGGTTAACAACTTTCTTTGCTATTCACTTTTTTTATGCTATTTGCAAAATATAATATGAAGATTCAATTACATTCATACAAAAAATTTGAGAATGAACATAATATTTATTTTTTTTCCATATTTTATTTTACATTCTAATTTCATTTTACATTCTAATTTCATCCTCATATCCTATCACTAATTCCTATTTAAAATTAATTTTGAGCTTATAATTACATTACTATGTACTATTATTTTAACTTTACATTACTAATATCAAACTTTTTTCTTTACTTAATAATTCGATAACTAAGCAATGAGTCAAATTAAAAGGTTTCTATAAACTTATATACCAATATTGATCTTAATTTTGTAATTATTTTATATATTTATTTTAATTTTTTAATTTTTTTATCTTTACTATCATAGTTTTTGTCTTGACTTAATTGATTTTTAATAAAAAATTAAAATTAAATAAGATTTTCCTAATCCTTGGCAACTAATATATTAATTAATTCTTTATATTTTAAGTTTTAACTTAATATATACTCATCCTCTTTTAAGTCTAAAATAATCTTAAAGTATTATAATTTTAAATTTTTTCAAACAACTTTTAAGCCATCAATCTTGTATTTTATATCATTCTCATATATTTTTATTTTTTTAATGTAATTATCTATTTGCTTTTGATCCATAATATTTTCTTTTTTTTAATAAAGTACATAATCATATTCATAGATTTTTATTTTTGAATATTTTAATTTTTTTTAACTTCTCGCAGAATAATTTTAAAATTTATTTTTTTATGATATAATGTATATGGTATGTCTTTATATTTTGCAAACTTATAGATACTAAATTTTAAAACTTTAAATTTAACTTTACTAATTACTTGATATTTTTGCGATATTTTTATTCTTATATTATTATTTTAATTATATTTATAATTTAATAATTATATTAATATATAGTAATTTTAAAGAATTCATGCCTAGTACGGAAATAATGCTAATATTACATAATATTCGAATTCACTGAAATTCAAATTCAAGTCTGCCATTCCAATTCGAATCGAATTATTCCATAAGAATTCAATCGTTAACGAGCTAAATCCAGACTGGCTTGCTTTGCGAATTCTATGTTGAAGACTTGCGTGATCCAACGTGTCGGCGTCTTAATTTCAAGCGTATTTCACACGGTAACGGCGTCCACGCCAAAAGTCTAACTGCATTCCAAATAAACGCCGCAATTATTTATTCAGAAAGTGTAAAAGTCTGTTTATGAAATTATATCCCCTGAAAATGGACCTTTTTTAGGCCCATCCAACGAAATCCCGTGAATTACTCCGATCACTTAATTGGCAGTAATTTCCATTTCTTATTAATTTTTCTACATGAGTATGCCACATTTTCACATTGCCGCCAGTTAAAAGTGATTCTAGCTGGTTTAAGGCTTTCTTAATTGAAAAGGATTTTTTTACATATTCAACTTGTGTGGTAATACATATGTCCCGAATAGCAATAATCTACATCAGCTTTATATATATTTTTAATTTTAAAAGTTACATGTTTCATTTCAAGTTCGGACATATATAATTAGTCCGATGGCCCATTTTATATAAGGCTATAAACGAGTTGAATTTGGATCGGATCAATCATATTCAAATTTAATTCGATATCATATAAGATTTTTGTCAATCGATACAATATCTGAATTTGATGGATATACGAGATTCGATACAAAAGTTCGATCCGATTTAATACTAATTCTCTCTCTCTCTCTCTCTCTCTCTCTCTCTCTCTCTCTCTCTCTCTCTCACCTTTTGAATTGTATAAAAATATCATATTTATAAAATAAATTTACTCATATTTAAATTTTTAACTTTTTATTATACATTAATCCAAACTTAATATTTGAATGTTAAACCCCTATTTCATGTTATATTAATGCATAGATAAATAATTATACATTATTATATTTGATATTTTATCATTATCCCTTTTATTTTTTAGACTAAAGACTCAATATTAATGGTATAATATAGATGATAATATAGATATTAGATTAATATAATAAATATATATTATTTTAAATCATTATTAATATTATATATATAAGAGAATTAATTTAATAAAAATTCATTAAAATTTGGATTCGAATATTTAATCAATCGAATTGCTTAATTTCGTATCTAATCTAGTTATTCTAGATTATAAATACTTATAATTAAATATAATTCATCGAATATTTTAATCGATTAAAAATTTTAAAATTTAAATAGAATTCAAATCACGTTGAAATTAAAATTCAATTTATTGACAGCCTGACATCGTTTTGCTAGTGAACTTTATAAAATCCAATCCACATTTCCAAAAGCCCAAAGCATAGGAGCCCTATGCATTGGAGCTTATTTTGTAAACTCCGGCCACTTCAAGTCCTCTTTATGTATTTCGGGTTAGTTTGGTTTAATTTTTAAATTATTTTAAAATTATTTATCATATGATAATACATATGATTATTTATTTTGTGTAATAGTTTGATTTGCATTATTATTTTTATGTGAGTTCACAAAATTATTTGGTGTTGTTTTTGGATCAATGCTAAAGTATCTTAATTATACCTATCAAATTACTTTTTTGTCCCTGTACTCAAATATAAAAAAAATTATTTGTCTTCTTTTATAATAATAACAATAACAATTATTGTTGTTGTTGTTGTTGTTGTTGTTGTTGTTGTTAATAATAACAACAACAACAACAACAACAACAACAACAACAACAACTGATTCTATAATTTAAGAACAAATATATAATTTCAAGACAAAGAGCAATACCCATAGATAAATAAACCCATAGGGGTGACAAGTTAATTATAATTCATCTTACACATATAAATGCAAACTTAAAGTATTAATTTAGGCTTAAATATTTATCATTATTCCAACCAAATGAATTAGAAGATGGGATAAAAATACTATATCCCACCTTACCATCCAAGCCAAACTAATTCCTTGCTAAGTCTTACAATTATGAAATTTTTCGATTAAATTCTTGAAAACTATTATACACATGAGCATGTATTAGTCCATCATTGGGCATGAAGTTGCCTTAGCGTCCAGTCATTTTTGGATATTTTAATGCCCTAGGCAAAAATTAATATTTTAAATAATTATTTATTTTTACAATTAGGGATGACAACTAATTTAGTTTTAGTATTGATGTAGCCCTAATTTCTTTTTTTTCAAAAAAAAAAATTACAAACTCACATTTGTGGCGCATTAAAATTTTAAATTCTAAACTTCAAACTTATATATATAAACACATTACACTACGCCAACTGACTACTCAATTAATTAGCCCTAATATACTTTGCTTGCATGACATGAAATTTGAGATCATTAAAGAATCTTGGCATGAATCCTAGGTTTTAGTGTTGCAAACTAACCACGTCAGAACCCATTTCGTCAAAATTATATTATATAATTTATCTACTTATGCCTATGCATATAATATATGTTTTAAATGTGTCATTTTAAAAATATGAACTTTATTGATTAAGTGATAAAGTTTACAATTAATATACATAAAAAATAAATAAATACTTTTAAATTATTTTATATATACATATTCACTACTAAAACAAGGACTATTAGCGACCGTAAAATCGTTCACTAAATATGTAAAAATAAATAATTAACAAGTTAAGTTTAACGACAGATCGGATTGGTTAAAAAAATCGCCATCACTAATTTATGTTAGTCACCAATTTTAATGGGACAACAATATTTATATTGGGTTTTGCATCCTCTTGAATTTGTACTCAAGATCTTTGTTTTTGTTTTGTTCAAATAAGTAACTAACCTCTACACTATATGCATTTTTATTCATTTGTCTCGACAATATAATATATATGATATTTACAAATCAAAAAGTAATTATAATATTCTTATAGATAAGTTACTATTCTTTTGCATTTTAAAATTTAACAAAAATAGCAATTATCCTTTTAATATTTGTGTAATATTTATTCAATATAATAATGTACAATATTTATTATTTATAGCTATTACTTTTAAATTTTAGGTATATTTTATCTTAATATATTATAAACACATTAAAAATAGTATATATGCACTAATATGTACAGTAATAAATAGCTTACACACATATATATGGTAATATGTATATATAACAATAAATACAAATTAGTATATAATATTATGAATTATATTATAAGTATTTATTTACTCATAATACATGTATATAATATATATTATTGACATTTATATATTAATTAATTCTCATTTTTTTCTTTTTTGAACATTTTTCTTGTTTATTTCTTTGTGTATCTATGTACACATTAATAAATTAATGTTTAATTATATGTGATGAGATTGAAAGTCGTTTATAGTGAATCGGGTGGTGTTTGGACTTATTCGACTATAGAGGTCGAGCGATCCATAAACAATATTCTTCGAGGTCTGAGATCTGCAATGAACAGCAAACGTTAAACTAGCTGAGGTGCCCCCAGCAAAGACACTCCGACGCTCAAGTTAAATCTAATCAAGATAAGGTAATCTAACAAAAGAGTAGGAGCGTATAATGTATAGGCATTACCTAAAGTGTGGCTGGAAGTGAGGAATTTATAACCTTCTTCCGATGTGTAATATGTCTAAGATGCCCCCATCAGATGTA